>ML797298.1:159777-191819 GCA_009831015.1 Picea engelmannii | reverse complement strand
GCCATACCTGGGATGTGTAGAACACCAGGAAGTATTATAATCCTTCCATCTATGAGTCTCAACTTGACCCTTCCTCTTCCTATGATTCTGGTTGTCGAATCATTACCTAAGAAAACATTCCCTCCATCATACTTTTCATATTCGCAGAACCACTTAATGTGGGGAGTCATATGAAAGGATGCACCAGAGTCAATCAACCATGCCTCATGATCTACATGTGTGCTTGAAGAGGCCACGTACACATCCCCTCCTTCTTCCTTAGAGGTCTTTTCTTCTGTAGAACAAGATTCTTCAGATCCCTTCTTTTTCTCAACTTTGGATCTACACTGCTTCTTGTAGTGCCCATTTTTTCCACACCTCCAACATACCCTTACAAACTTTCCAAGAGATTTAGATCTACCCTTAGACTTAGATATCCCACTTGAGAAATTAGATCTATTTCTTTCCTGGGAACGTCCTCTTGCAAATAATGTGTTTGTGCTATGTCCTTCCATATTATTTCATCTCATCTCCTCCGGCAACAAGGATGAGACCACTTCTTCAAACTTCAAAGAAGTTGTATTACTACCTATGGCCACAACCAGACTATCCCACGAGTCTGGTAAAGAGCACAACAAATTGATACATTTATCTTCATCTGAAATTTTAATCTCAACAGATATTAACTGACTTACCACAGTATTGAAGGCGTTCAAATGCTATGCCACCGAGTCTCCATCTCTCGTCCTCAAGTTATACAGTTTCTTTCTCAGGAATAGTTTATTTACCAGGAACTTAGCTTGATACAACTTCCCCAACTTTTCCCATAAATCCTTGGTTGTAGCTTCCTCTGACACATTCAGTAATACTGAATCAGAGAGACACAGTCGGATTGTGCTCTTTGCCTTCCGATCCATCTTTTTCCATTCATTTGCAGAAGTTCCTATAGGTGCAGTACCTGGATCTACCACGATCCACTGATCCCTGTCCACCAAAAGATATTCCATCTTGAGCTTCCACAGCTCAAATCTTTTCCCATTAAACTTCTTGATCTTCATCTTCGAATTGCTTGCCATTTATTTTCACCTGAAAAACAATACCACAGATATCCCACTGTAACAAGGCTTATCACAGTCCCGAGCCAAACCCTTGACCACAAAGGTGTCCCCCTGAAGCCAATAAAGCTTTGATACCAAATGTAAATTCTAACCTTGTACAATGTCTATTGTAAACAGATATTCAAAAAAGATACAATGGAAAATACAAACATTACATAGAGATTTTTCTCCTGGAAACCCAAACCAAGAAAACCAACATATATTATATTCATTCATTGTGTTACATTGTTTACAATACAATATACATATAGGAGCTAGGAGCCAGCAGCATCCAAAACCCTAACCCAATGACCTGGATTAGTCCAAAACCATAATTCCTTAACCAGAAATAGAAAACCATCGGCAAAAACCATGTGCTGAAAAAACCACCTAAATACATGACATGTTTCCTGAGGTAGGTGTCACATTTCCTAAGGCAGAAAAAAAATTTCCAAGGGCTCTGCCCCCTTCTAACCCCCCTGCGCACTCGACGCATACGCCCAAACACTGCTACTCGTGCAAAGAATATAACACATACCCAACATGATTGGCATTTTTCTCTTTTGAGTCCTTGTCATTAGCTTAGTGCATGTAATGAAAGATTGCATTTTTACTTCATAATTGTAGATTTGAAATTGAAAATTGCATTGGTTTTTAGAAACATATCATTCATTGAAAGTTGAAGTTAGGACTTTGCATTATTTTCATATTTACTTTTCTTGCAGAGTCATAACACCATGAGTTTCACTACCATACATTTTTTAGTAATCATAGCCACTAAAATTAACGCTATAATTTAAAATTGATTAGTCACAATTTTATTTTCTAGGGTGCACAAACTAGCTTAGAATTTAGTGCCCTGGAATAGGATTTTGTGAGTAAATGTCTCCAAGGAAATTAAATTAGCATATTTTTCTGAGAAAGGGAGTGGAGAAATCCATTGTATAATTGGTAATATCATGAGGCTCCTCTCACACTGGAGTTAATCACGAGGTCGTGCGTGGTTGGTTGAAGCGATATCCCCCCAATACCTTCTTAGCGTCAGAGATATTTCTGGGTATCTATTCATATCTGGGGATCTTGCTAGTGCCTTTACCTCCATGAGAGGCGGTGCTTTCAAGGTTTTGGGCTTTGCTACCCTGCCCATACGGTGGACCTAACTTACGACTACTTGCATGTGCATCGGTTATACAGTGGTTTATTAGTTGCTTCATTTAGGTGCCACATAGGTTACTTGCAAGGGTTATTCTATAAGTACCATGGGTCAGATAAGGGTCAGAAAGCACACAGCCTTTATGGAGGATTACCTCTCCGGGGAGATATGACCGACTGGTTGTTAATCCCATGAGGGCCCTTATAACTGATTATGTTACCTCCGATCTTTAGCGGAGATTCTCAAGCCCCTCTTGTGTGAGACATGCCTTCTTTAGGGAGGGAGGCCACTCTCAGCCACTTTACCCTGTTTGTGTGCATATTGGTCGTTTGACTTTTGGTGTGCTCTTTGATTACTAGTCGGCCTTAGGATATATTTTTTATCTTTAGAGTATTAAGTCATCGTGGAGTCAGACCAGCGTCCCCACCGGTCCCGTCGCTTGTTACAGTTACCACCAGATTTCGAGTCTTTGCCTTCTAAAAGGCATAGATTTATTAGGCGTGGTACACACACATCTACTGTTCAGACTTGTGATTCTACAAGGATGAGTATTGAACCTAGTCTTCAGAACACTGGGAGCCCTTCGACTCCCACACCCACTATAGTTAATGAAACCCCTTTGACTCCTGTAACCACAATGGTTGTAGTGCTAGAGGAACCTATCATTACTATGGCTCATCCTACAGTGAATGCTCAATATCTAGCCTTGAACCCTCTTGGGTCTCTTGGTCACTCACCTGGCTATAATGTTCAGTCCATCCCTATGGCCTCTAGTCCTTTTTCCTATGGTATGTCAAACTTTACTTCGCAGATTTTGAATGCCATCCCAGTTGTTGGCCCTAATGCTAGCATTGGGCTTGGGGGAACTACACCTCCTTATACTCCATTTTTCGTTTTGTGGGTCTCAAATCCCTCAAACGACTCCTAATATGGGAGGCATTCTTGCTTTTAACCCTGGTTCTAATCCTCCTGCTTCTGGGTGGAACAAACAACCTAGCAGACAAGCTTCAGCTCAAGTTCCGTCCTATACCCCTACCTCCTCGGTGCAGATTCTAACCAATATGTTTGGCATGAAGAATCCACCTCTATCCTCTGGATTCCCACCCAGAGGAGGTTAGTTTCACGCTTTGGGAAACCCCCAACCCAGATCCAATCTGGATGGGGGCAATTTTTATAACCCCCAACAGAACATTTCCACTGGAATGATTCCCAACCAACCTTTTATGAATCAGCCCATAAGAGGGCCTTATAATCCCGGACAGGGCCATGGTGCTTACCAGAACCCTAGATGGGTTGCAGTTCCTCAAGCACAATCTTTCCTGGGAGCTTGGGGCCAGATGTCGCAACCTCGTCTCCCTTTTCTAGCCATGCTTAATCTGCCAAACTTGTCTAAGTTGATGAACGACCTTGTGAGTCATGATCCTACGTGGCCCTCCATCCCCACCAAGCTTCCTTCGGACATCCCGAAATTTTAAGGTAGGAATGGTGAGGATCCTGGTGATCACGTTACTACCTTTCCCCTATGGTGCTCCTCGAATTACCTTAATGATGATTTTATTCGGTAAAGATTATTTCAACGCACCCTCATCGGAGTTTTTTCCAAATGGTATATCGAGCTACCTCGGGGGACGTATGGGACCTTTAGTCAACTGGTGTTGTTCTTCCTTAACCACTTCCAATTGTCGATTTGTTGCGATGATGGCCTAGAACTTTTGTCGACTTTATGCCAGGACATTGCCACTCATATCTTGGATCATATCCAGGAATGACGGAGACGAAAGAGGTTGATTAAGACTGCCATACCTCCAGCCTTTCTTTTAGAATGGTTCATTAAGCCTTTGCACCCTCCTATATCGAAGGATGTTGCTACAACCGGGGTTATGACTGAGGAAGAAGCGATCTTTAAATATCAGTATTTAGATCTTATATACGCTCAGTCTGGGATGTTATACCACATTCTTCCGAACGCACTACGGTCAACTTATGACCCTAGACAAAATCCTGGACCTCATGCGGATGGCATTTTAGGTACCTCCAATGTAAATTCTGCAGACTCGATGACAAGCCATTTGAAAGAGTTGTCTCTAAACTAGTCTGCAAGAGGACCATCTTCGTCTGTGTCCTCCAACCCCACTCGGTCGGTGGATGTACATTCCGTACAATCGTCGGCCAACCCAAATGGTAACCAGCAACCAGGTGGGAATAAGAAGAAAGGACGTAATAATCATAAGGGTGGGAAAAATGGTAATAAACCCAAGGACACTGGTAATAATGTGAGGACGAATAATAATGTTGGAGAGGGAAAATGAGAAAGACGTAAGGTGAAATTTCCCTGTAATATTTGTACAAATGATCACCTTACCCATTTATGCCCCAAACTTGTGGAAGCTGCGAGGTTATTATCTCTATCACCCGTTGTGCTGACGAATACATTTCCACATAACCAGCACATGTCCTCGAGCTCCTCAAACGCTGAAAATGCTGTTAGTGGGAGTCAAAACCCGTTGTTGCAAAATGGCAACCGTTTGTGTATTAATATGCTCAATGCGAAAGTTAATGTAGCCACTCGATCTCGAGATTATAGCTCTTCACAAGATATTCCTGGTCTAGAATCTCCTCCTCCTCCGGAGAAAAATTTACATATTGAAAAACTAGAGCCACTGCCTTGTATTCTGAAAGGAGTACTCAAGCGCTCTACCCACAATCCAAATGCTAGATCCACCCAGAACTACTCTATTTTTTAGGACCTGGGTCAAACCCCTTGTGCGATGTCGGCTTGTGAGGTACTCCAGATGTGTCCTTCACAGAGGAATGTCTTACTATCTGCTTTAGAAGCTCTAGAACCCAATGGCTCAAAAGTTATCAAGTTTGACGTCTCAAATGTGAAGCCTCGCTTACCTTACCATGTGGCATTCCAAATCCACATGGAGTACTCAAAGTATACCATCAAACGTGTGGTTGTTGATGAAGGCATTGTTACATGTGTGATGTCCCTAATTTGTTGGAAAGCTCTTGGTTCTCCGACTCTTTCTAAGTCATCGAACATGTTGACTGCTTTTGACAGTCATTCCTTCCACCCTCACGGTATTCTTCCTTCCTTTCCGGTCTAGCTAGGTGGGAAGACGGTAGAGGTAGTTGATTCACCTCTTGATTATAACTTGTTACTAGGACACAATTGGACCTATGTTATGGTCATCTTCGTGTTGTCCGTCTTCTGTTCTATTTGTTTTCCTCGTGAAGGGAATATCATGACGATTGACCAGTTATCGTTTGCATACTCTATTCCTAATGCATCTATTGGACCGTTGATCCTTGTGATCAACAATTCTCAGTCGGCAACTGAGAATATCAGTGTAGGAATGTACCCTTGCCTTATGGGTACTTTCGACTTCACATCACCGAGTCACCATGTTTATTCCATGTCCAATAGGCTCATCTCAACAAGGAGGTCCATTCCTTTCCGCACTTCCTATTTTAGTGATCCATGGACCCTGCCTTCCTCGACTTCGTCTTGTGAGGGTCAGTCACATAATGGCATTATATCACCAACCTTTGTTAGTCATGTTGGAGATTGGTTGACAACCTCTACTAGTCATGTTGAAGACCAACAACCAGTCGCTGCAAGTCATGTTGGGGGCACAAATCTAGTCATTTCTAGTCACATTGCATATACATCACCAACCTCTGCTAGTCATGTTGGGGATTCATCACCAACCTCTGCAAGTCATGTTGGATATTTATCACCAGCCACTGCAAGTCATGTTGGGGGCATTCATACGATTGAGAATCCTAGACATGTAAGACATAAGCCCAAGTTTATTTGTAGGCTTTGCAAAGGATATCACCTTACTCATTTGTGCCTTGCTACTATTTCTGTGGTACCAAAAGTGTGGTCCTTACTTGGGGGCCCTTCGGGTTCTGAGTCGTCTATGGTTTCTCAACCCTCTTTGGTTGATACATCGGTCATGTCGATGCAATCTTTGGCTAACACCCCTCTTTCTTTAGGGATTGATGCATCTCTTGACCTTGTTGTCTCGCATCCTATTCAACCAATGGTTGAAGAAGGGGTCATGTCTATGCAATCTTCAGTCGATCCCACTCTTCTATTGGAGAGTGACAAGCCTAAGGAAGTGACATTACTGATGAAATATTCAGTCAATCCCACTCTTCTTTTGGAGGGTGATGTGTCTTTCGACCATGTCCTTAGCATTTCTAGTTCTATACCTTCTGCACTAGGGAGCATTCCACTCTCTTCGAGTATGCTCCCTCCAAGTCCTAGGGTGGTTTCCTTTGATTGGAATGACCTTGTAGAGCCTTGAATTCCTTCTTCTACACCCTTCCAGATAAGGGGCATTCTTCGATACATTGTAGATAAGGTAACCTCTGCAAGTATTTTATCCTCCTCGACTTGGAAAGCTTTGGGTTTTCCCAAGCTTGTGTCAGCTCTTCATAAGTTGTTGACCTTTCATAGAAGTTCTGCACGGGAGCCTTGGCCTCCCCCATTACATGTTGCTTAGAACAACATCCATGAATCCGAGTTAATCTCTTTTCCGACTCATCCAAAAACCGAAAATATTGTTGAGTGACCTTGTCTCTTTCACACTCATTAATTTGGACTTGAAAGGTCGTGAGTCTTAATTAAGCTCTTTTACGAATCGTTTTCAAAAAGAGAAAAGATTTCCGAGTGAACTTGTCTCTTTCACACTCGTAAATTGGATTTGAAAAGACGTCTATTTGGCAAAAGTTTATCCCTTTTTCACACCAAGTAGTCTAAAAGACATAAAAAATGACATTTTTTGGCGATAAGTTGTGATTGCATCTCATGCCCTCGCTTGTAGTATGGATCCTATAGCTGGTTCTCACTTTGCGTTATAAACCATTTGCCT
This sequence comes from Picea engelmannii, assembly GCA_009831015.1. Classification (NCBI taxonomy): domain Eukaryota; kingdom Viridiplantae; phylum Streptophyta; class Pinopsida; order Pinales; family Pinaceae; genus Picea; species Picea engelmannii. The sequence goes on along the minus strand of ML797298.1, from coordinate 184,704 downwards.
CAGTGGTTTTGCATCCTCAACCAAGCAGAGTCTTTTTTATATCCTTCGCAATTCGACACCCTATACCCAGGAGGGAACATCCCCACGAGTGTCCATATCCCGCATGCATCTCCTTGCATTGAGCATAGGTATGTTCCACTGTTGGAACTAGTTTTTCTTACTTGTGACACTTGTTTCCTCCTTTGTATCATAGCATTCATTTGTCTATGAAAAAACAAAAAAATATGGGTGGGAAAGGAGTAATATCTTATGTTGGCAACAGTCATGTCGCCTTTGAACAGAGCACAAAGTTATTGAGTCCATTTATCATCATAATTTTGGGATTAGCATGGCCTTAGGAAGATGATATCGTTATAGAGTCTTCTCTACTGACTGGTTACTCTTCTAGTCCCTATAGAGAGTTTCATTGATGCCTCTTGCATCTTATAGTTTCATCATTGGGTCTATGTTGTCAGATTCCTCCATATGTCTCATGCTATTGTTCAAAGCAAGTATATCAACTTGTGTTGGCCACTCCTCAGAACTCTTGAATTTGCATGTCATCCATACCCTCAGTTTGTCTCAGAATCACATGATATTGTATTCCTACCATGCACCCTGGTACTACTTTCATCATTGGTAGGTAACCTTGAACCCAACAATCGACACTTCATCATTGGTCGTTGACTGGGTGGTTTCCCTTGTGTTTGACGGAAAAACATCTATTCACACATTGGGATTCACGCAGTGTCTTGGATGTCATTAGCCTTATTGGTGGTCTCCTCTCCTTTGTCAGCAGTTTTCATCATTGGCTACTATTCAGAGGGTCTTTTTCATGTATCGCTTGCACTTGGCACATGCGAAAGACACACAAGGTCGTTGGTTCATGAACATGTTTTTTGTCCAATTTTCACCAAATCATGAAGCTCCTGCTTTATACCTCATGTTGATTGATGATAGATGCCCTAATGCTCTCCTTTCAGCAGGTCTCATTCCATCGAATTCAGCTCATTTATTCTGGAAATGGGACCTAGAGTCTTATGAGTACCTTGAGGCTTGTAGTCATTAGTGGAAGGTTCTCTCGCCATTGACAGTTGGGAATACATCAATGTCCTATGATCGATGGATTCTTCAAGTGTTCAACACCAGCTCCTTTATTCACACTTGTAAGAATGTACTCAGTGCCTTGATACCTACTTTCATCATCGGTAAGTTGTCTCGCATTTGTTAACGGTATACCTTAATGACCGGTAATCAAACAATGTATCATTGTGTTCGACCTCAACTCCTTTATTCACATGATGTAGACTTGCACCCTTGGCGGATTGTGTAGAATACTTAAAGACATCAAATGTGGTCGCAGCTTTCCTGAGTTGTTTCCTCCTTTTCACTAGACCAGTGCCTATATGACTTCAATGATCATGGGAGATCATATTGTACTCCATTGTGTATAGATGTATTCAGATGGATTTTGAGACTGGTTCTAATGGGCCTTGTTTGTGACTATGATAGCCATTGGCATCCAACCGCATTTGTATTTGCCTATTCATGGTCACGGACACTTGTTTGGTATATTTTCACATAAATCTGCAGTGTAATTTTATTGGCAGCCATGTATGCAAAGTCATTGTAGAATGTAATGAGAAACTAGTTCGTCCAATCGGTTCCCCATCACTCCACTTATGGGTTGTTTATAATGTATTTCGGCCATCGTAGATACTCCTCTGACCTCACACATTAGGGGGCATCTGTTATAGCAAGATTTGTCTCACCCTATGCAAGCTTGCACAAAAGGCCTTTTTCCATTTCCCTATGCAGACTTATCATCCCTGTTTGTAAAATACAGAGCCAAAAATACATATTTTTCCACATGTACGCATCTTGCCTACTATACAGCATGCGTATATGCAAGTTGCTCCACTACAGCCTGTGTACATCGGTATTTGTGCCAGAAAATGAAAATTAATGTCGGGTTTCCACGTCACGACAGGAGATCTATGATCCTTGGCCTTCCATATACTGGAAATGTTTTGACTCAACCCTTCAGTTCCATTTTGAAGGCTATAAATGGGCCAATTCTGAGCTTTGGAAAAGAGAGAAAGAATTCAACTTTGAGAGCAAAGTTACTCAGGAGAAATTATTTACTTCATATTGAGTCTGCATCCCTTTGTCCTTTAAGTCTGAACACAGTGTTCAACCCCCAAGATCTTCCCTTATTGATTGAAAACCTCATTGTCTCTCTCTTATGAGCTTGCCTTTGGTGGAGGATTGAAGTGGTGGAGGCCCAGCTGGAAGGAACTTAGTTTCTCGGTTCTAAACCGTGCTGACATGTAAGTCTGTAACATGTTCACTTATGTTGATCATTTAATAATAGAAATACTCTTTTCCCGTCCAATTGATATCTTGCAAATATATTGAATTATTATTCCATGGGCGTATTTGTCATGTTTATTAATGGATTATGCTATTGAATGTGCTAACATCATTTATTATCATCATATGCTTACTTTAATTGGTTGTTGAGGACTAGTTGCAGGTGTATTGTTTTGGGTCAAGTGCTCAATGGTGAACTTCATCGAACGTCTATATGAGGTAGGCATTTTATCTTGTCTTGCTACCATATTTGTTTTCATAGCATACTTGAGAAGAGAGTGGATTCCTGTAGTCATTTCTGTCTATTGTGGTTTTCCCTAGCCATAGAGATATTTTCCTCATAACAAACCCAGGCTCTAGCAGTGCATTTGCTAGAGCCATCAAAATATAGAATGGACAATTTCCCCACCTTTCATTGAAGCTCCCATCTTTATGGTCCCACGTTGTAATCTCTAGGCCTATTCATGTATTTGATAGTACATAAATCTTGTAAATACATGGCCACCTGAAACTCCTCCCCAAGAGTCTGATACTCCCTCAAATAAGCTGTAAAATATTTCCCTTTTCCTTGTTGCCCTTGATTTATCGCTTGTTGTCCGACCAAGAATTTAGGCATTTGAGGTCCAGGAGTCATCCTACTAGTAGTCCCAATGATATTTTGTGTGGGTACATGAGTGTTTCTCCCTTCTGCATGGTTACCATGACTACCATTAGTCCTTCCTGAACCGTTAATACCTGCATTGTTCAGAACATGATTGAAAAGCTCAACCATATATTGTTGCCCCCTTGATATGTCACTGTGTACCCTTACTATGTCATTTTTTTCCCTTAGCTAATTCATTTAAAATATGTATAGCGATGTCATATGGTTGGTCATTTATGTCCCCCATGTCTCTCTCTTCTTCTAACTTTGAAAGAAATAAGTTTTCAACCCCTTCTATGCCTTCTTCTCCTATATGTGATATAGTCCTCTTCACCCGGAGTCATAAAAAGAAAATGAAATACACACACTAGCAGGAACACCAGCTTTGATACCATATTAAAATCCCCTTTCTATGCTTGTTATATGTTTATGTATATTGTTGATATGTTTGTGTCACATTTGATAAGTTTTTATGTGTTTCTTGGGTTAGGACTTTCGTCAAACAATTTGTTGTTGATGTGTATTTATGTGTTTGTTGGTTTAGGATTTTTGTCAAATAGTTTGTAACATTCCAAATGCATTTGGCACATGATATATAACAGCAAACAATCAAATTGACACTAGCTTTATCAAACAGCAAGAAATATGGCAAAATTGATATGACTTATTGATGTCGAACTATTAGGTCTAATTACCTTTGAACGGAGTTCTCTGACAACTCTGTTAGCAACTTCGAACTTGCGTTGCCTGATATCTTGTCTCGGCCTCAGATCTCTCTTTAGTAGAGCCTCAGATCTCTCTCCTTTGTTTACGCACCAGTCAAAACAGGGTTTTCCTTTGAGTGCCTTATTTAAGTTTTCACTAGGACCCTTTTGATCATGTGACCAAGTGCTAGACCTTGGTCCCAAGCTATCGTTGTCGTTGTTTCCTTGGAAGGCAACAATACAACGCTCGATTGTGCTCAACAGAAAATAGAATTATTATTTTCATTGTCACTTCCCGTTATGTATCTATTACAATACTACATAGCCCTGATATGATGATCGACGTATCGTCGTCGATGCTTCACTCGGAAGAAAATACACAAGGTTCAAGCCTTCCGAGACGACAATGTCGTCATCAACACTTTTACCTGGGAGCGAACATACATATGTGACTGCCCCGACAATCTTCCAGGCCCGATGAAATGAGATCCATCTCCATCATTCCAAGCCGTTGATCTAGACTAATCAGCACCCTCGATCAAATGGGCTTGCCCCAACTCATCATCGTCGGCCCCACCTCACGTCGTCACGGTTACCGAACTTATGTCGTCGACGATCCTTGAGTCATCGTTGGCTCTCAACTCTACATAAAAATTACCATTTTCGGATCAACTCTTGAATAAAGTTTGGTGTCCCTATGTAAATTCCCCGATGATATAATCGTGATCATCGATCCTGAAAGGTTCACCCAGATCAAATATTAGTCGTTCATTCCATTTAAGTTGTTGAATGGATTCCACATATTTCCAATTCGATTGGATAAGTCCTGATATGCCACCAAGGTTGATTATTCACGTCGCAACTTTGATTTGGTTCAGATTTACATGAAATCTCCGGCAACCATAATCAATTCGTCACTCTAAACAAATTATGCACAGAATTAAAAAAAAAACATACGGGAGAGACAATTCCACCATAAAAAAAAAAATTATCAAATCATCGAAGGAACACAATTTACAGTAGGAAGGCTCAATTCCTTTTGAATTTCTCAGACCTCTACACACTCACTCTCATACACAATCACACTCACTAACCTTTGTTCAATACAAAACAACCAATAAATCTTAGAGCTCTCAGGTAGCTCACAAGCCAACAAATCTCGAGTTATCCTCAACAAAAACCCCAATCTAGAAATTGTTCCTAAAATTTTGTAATAAATCAACACCTATTAAAACAAATATAATCTACGACATCTTCTAGAGATGTCATAATTAAATATTACAAATAAAAATAGGAAAACTTAGGGAACCAACTCAGTAAAGTTTGTGACCCTTTGGGTCAATTTCAAGATTAACTATTAGATGCTCTTACATTAGACTCCCTAGAAAAAAAGAATTGTCCTTGAGATCTTCAACACTTGTACCATACTTAGAAACTTTTGTGGCTATCATCCAAGTATCATCCTCCATTGGTTAATTCTTCCATTTAACCAAATATTGAAAGTATTCTTTACCTCTGGTTTTCTTTGTCATTTTCTTATCTAACATTGTCTCAATCTCTTTCTGAACTGTTCTAGGAAATTGTTCCTTCCATCCAATTCTTTGATATTCATCACTTACAGGTTCATATATTGAAACATCATATTTCTCTTTGAAGGGATACAAATCTGCAACATTAAAAATTGAAAAAATTCCAATATCTCTTGGAAGTTCTATTTCATAAGCATTAGAAGAAAATTTTCTTAAAATTTCACATGGCCCAATCTTCTTAAGCTTTAGTTTGTTATATGTCCCTATAGGAAATTTCTCCTTTCTCAAGTATGTCATAACCAATTCACCAACTTTAAATTCCATTTGGCTTCTTCTAATATTTTCCCTATGTTTATACTTGTTGTTATCCTACAATTTATGTTTGACTCTTTACTGTAGCTCTTGCATGCTCTCTGCAAAGTCTTCACCATCAACACTCCTAAATTCTTGTTTTCCTAAATCTCTCAATTCAAATACACCTCGTGGATGCATTCCATACAAAATTTTAAATGGAATCATCCCTATGTTTATGTTAGGGGAATCATTATATGCAAACTTAGCTTGAGCAAGCACTTGATCACACTGCTTGGGATTCTCATTCACAAGACTTCTCAAAATGTTTCCCAAACTTTTTTTCACCACTTTTGTTTGTCCATCAGTCTGTGGGTGATATGTTGAGCTAAAATTGAGATTAGTACCAAGTTTCTTCCATAAAGTTCTCCAAAAATGTCCCACAAATATGGTGTCTCTATCAGAAACAATTTTGTTAGGAAAACCATGCAGTCTTACTACCTATTTAAAGAACAAATTTGCAATATTTGTTGCCTCACTTGTTTTTATACAAGCAATAAAATGTGTCATTTTATAGAATCTATCAACCACAACATAAAAAAAAGTGTTACCTCTTTGTGTCCTTAGCAATCCCAACACAAATTCCATACTTACCAAATCCCATGTCCTATTTGGGGTAGGTAGTGGCTGATACAAATCTGCATTCTCACTTCTCCCTTTATCATGCTGACCAATTCTGCATTTCTCTGCAAATCTTTTCACATCAGTCTGCATACCTGGCCAAAAATAAATAAAAACATTAATCTGAGCAAATGTCTTGTTCTGTCCAAAATGTATTGACATTCCTCCACTATGTTTTTCTTTGATCAGACTTTCCCTCATAGAACATCTTGGTATACACAGTTTACTATCCTTGAACAGTAAGCCTTCTTATATCATGTAACTCAACCACTGGCTTCTATTGTTGGCAAATGGATTTTCATAGGCTGCATAAGCATCTCTAAAGTCTACATCTTCTTTATACATCTCCTTCAATCCATCAAATCCTAAAGAGCTCACTTGAAATTCTTGCAAAGTTAAACTGATACTACTCAATGCATCAGCAACTTTATTTTCCTTGCCACTGGTATGCTTAATCACAAATGCAAATTTATGTAGAAATTCAACCCACTTGGCATGTCTCTGATTTAGTTTTGGTTGAATGCTTATAAATTGTAATGCATGATTGTCAATATATAGAACAAATTCTTTGGGAATGAGTTAGTGTTTCTATTTCTTTAATGCTTGGACAATTGCATAAAATTTCTTCATAAGAAGAATTTTTTTGTTTAGCTTCATTCAACTTTTCACTAAAATATGCAATTGGTATATGTTCCCAACTCAAGACAGCTCCTATTGTAGTTCCACTAGCATCAATCTCAACTTAAAAAAACTTACCAAATTCTGGAAAAGATAAAACAGGTTGTTCAGTAATCTTCTTCTTTAACAATTTGAAATTTATATCAGTTGCTTCTATCCATTTGAATGGTTGTTTACTTTCCTTGATTGCTTCCACAATTGGAGCACATAATTGGCTGAAAATTCTAATGAACTTTCTACAAAAACTTGTTAAACCATGGAAGCTTATTACCTCAAACACACTTCTTGGAGTAGGCCAACTTATTATTGCTTGAACCTTTTCTAGATCGATTTTCAAACCATCTTCAAATACCACAAAACCCAAATATATCATCTCATTCTTCATAAAACTGCACTTTTTCAAATTGATGATCAACTTATTTTTTTGTAAGGTATTCAAAACCATTTTGAGGTGTCTCAAATGATCTTCATTTGTTTGATTGTATATTAAGATATCATCCATATATACGATCACAAATTTTCAAATAAATTATTTCAAAACCCCATTCATTAATCTCATGAAAGTACTTGGAGCATTTGTGAGCATTTGATGATATCCACTTTTCAAATCAATCTTTAAAAAATACTTAGCACTACTCAAACAGTCTAACAAGCCACCAATACAAGGTAATGGAAATTTGCACCTTATTGTGATCTTATTGATTGCCCTTGAATCAATACAGATACGCCATCCTCCATCTTTCTTTGGGTTGAGTATTGTTGGAATAGCACATGGACTCAAACTCTCCTTTATCAATCATTTATCCAAAATCTCTTGTACATGCTTCTTTATCTCTTCATTTTCTTGAGGTGTCATCCTATACGTTGCTTTGTTAGGTAAACTTGCTCCTAAAATTAAGTCAATATGATGGTTTATACTCCTTATAAGGGGTAATGCATTTGTCAAATCATCAACTATATTATCAGCAAATTCATCTAACATATTCTTAACTTTTGCAGGCAAATCATCCAAATTTGTACTTGTAAGGATTACCTTGGGATTTCCAATCAAAGCAAAATGTACCTCTTCTTTCTTGACTTTTTGTAGTAGTTATTTTCCATTATCATCAACACACTAGGACCAGCTTCTTCTTTGGCTCCTTCATCCTGCAAAGGCGGAAATACATGCTTGTGTCCATATTTTTCAAGAGAATGTGTGTTCCTCCTACCGTCATGAATGGATTTTTTGTCGTACTACCATGGTCTTCCAAGAAAATTATGGAAGACATCCACGGAAATTATATCACATAATACCTCATCCTTGTAGATACCAATCTAAATTTCCACATTACATTGTTCATTCACCAAAATATGATGTCCTTTCTACAACCAAGACACTTTGTAGGGAATGGGATGCATTTTCCTCTTTAATCCCAACTTCTCTACCATCTCAATGGAAACCAAATTGTCAGTGATACCACTGTCAATGACAACCTTGCAACACTTTCCTCTTGACTTGCATACAGTCCTGAATAAACTCTTCCTCTGGACTGGTTCCTTAGATTCCTTCTATGACTTGATCAGAACTCTCTTCATCAACAGTGATTACCCTACCTCTGGAACTTCTTCTTTTGTGACTACATTCACATTCTCTTCTTCAGCCTCTGCAACATGTGCACTTCTCTGACCTACCGACTTATTTTTTGGACAGTCCCATGACATATAGTTTGTCTTTCCATATGTGTAACCTATGATTTCTCTTCCTCTACCTCTTTCTCTTGAGGAAAATCGATTCTACCTCGTGATTCTCCTCCTCTTGGTGACTGAGTACTTGATCTTCCTCCTTCATCTTTTGAAGTCTAAAATCTTCCTCTGCCACTAGTTTTCCATTTGCCTCTTTCTAGACTTATTCCTCTACTCTTTTGGCTCTGTTTTTTGGCCAACTTCTCCTCTTCCTCCAAATATGTTTGGTAGGCATATTCAATTGTTCTCGGGAACAAAATGTTAATTTCATCATGAATCTCATACTTCAAACCATTTATGTAACTGGCAACATTTTCAACATCTTCCTCAACATGACCAGCTCTAATACTCAACCTGCAAAACTCCTTCGTGTACTCCTTTATTGTCAAAGTCTTTTGTCTGAGATTCTACAATTGTATAAATAAATTCAACTGATAATCCATAGGCATGAACTTGCTTTTGAATTTAACAATCATTTTGTCCCAATTCTTAATCTTTTCTTTACCCTTTCGATTCATGTATGCTTGTAATTCATCCCACCATAGAGTTGCATGAGATTTTAGCCTTGTCATTGCATACTTTACCTTCTTCCCTTCATCTACATCCTCATAATCAAAATATTTATCTATAGCATTAATTGAGTCAATCAATTCTTCAACATTCAGGTTACCTTCATACATTGGTACTTCTACCTTTGGTATGGCACTGACCTTTGTGACCATCCTTATCAATTTCTCTTATATTGTTTCTTCTTCTTCCTCAGAGGTTGTTGTCTCTTCACTTTTGTCGACATCTCCTTTGTCGGGCTCCCTCTTCTTGTTAGTCTCCATGACTTCCATCTTTGCTCAGAGTTGTCTCACCTCTTGTTGCAATTCTACATTTGTAACTGGTATTCCTCAACCTCTTCTTCTGGGTGGCATCGCCTCCTTCTTTATGGCACACTTGGTGTATGTTCTCTGATACCAAAATTATGTCAACCTACTAGGTCCAATTACCTCTAAATATAGTTTTCTGACAACTATGATAGCATCTTCGAACTTGCATTGCATGATATCTTGTCTCAGCCTCGGATCTCTCTTTGGTAGAATCTTGGATCTCTCTTCTTTGTTTCACACCAATGAAAACAGGGTTTTCATTTGAGTTCCTTCTTTAATTCTGCACTAGGCCCCTTTCAATCATGTGACCAAGCGTCGGTCCTTGGTCCCAAGCTATTGTCGTCATTGTTTCTTTGGAAGGCAGCAATAGGACGCTCGACTATTCCGACCTGACGAGAGAAGTATCGTCATCAGCACATCCAGTTATGGAGCTATTACAATATTGAACAGTCCTAATCTAATGACTGACGTATCTTCGTTGTTGCTTCACCTGGAAGCAAATACACAAGGTTTAATCATTTCAACCTGATGATGTAGTCAACGATGCTTCTACTAGGGAGTGAACATACATATGTGACTACCCCGACGATCTTCTAGGCTCAACAAATTGGGATACATCTCCATTGCTTCAAGCAATGTATATGGATTAATCAGCACCCTCGATCAAATGGAATTTCCCCCACTTGTCACAGTCATCCCCACCTCATGTTGTCACGGTTACCGAACTTACGTCGTCGACGATCCTTGAGTCATCGTTGGCTCTCAACTCTATATATCAACATTATCGTTGTCGGATCAACTCTTGAATAAAGTTTGGTGTCCCGATGTAAATTCCCCGACGATATAATCGTGATCATCGGTCCTGAAAGGTTCACCCAGATCAAATCTTAGTCGTTCATTCCATTTAAGTTGTTGAATGGATTCCATAGATGCCCAATTCGACTAGATAGGTCCCAATACGCCACTGAGGTTGATTCTTCTCGTCGCAACTTCGATTTAGCTTAGACTTACATGCAATATCCTACAACCATAATCAATTTTTCACTCTAAACAAATTATGCATAGAGTTAAACAAACATACGGGAGAGACAATTCCACCATAAAACTATTTTTTATTAAATCATCGAAGGAACACAATTTACAGCAGGAAGGCTCAGTTCCTTTTGAATTTCTCAAACCTTTGCACACTCACTCTCATATGCAATCACACTTTCTAACCTATGTTCAATACAAAACAACCAATAAATCTTAGAGCTCTCGAGTAGCTCACAAACCAACAAATCCCGAGTTATCTTCAACAAAAACCCCAATCTATAAATTGTTCCTAAAATTTTGCAACATATCGACACCTATAAAAACAAATCCAATCTATGACACCTTCTAAGACATCTTCTATAGATATCGTAATTAAATATTACAAATAAAAATAGGAAAATTTAGGGAACCAACTCCCTTAGTAAATTTTGTGACCCTTTGGGTCAATTTCAAGATTAATTGTCAGATGCTCCTGCATCATTTATTAACACTCCAATCTTAACAATTACATCAGCAAACAACCCACAAAATTGACTAGAAATACATTAGAAATTGATGACACACTTGTTGGAAGATGGATAAATTTATTGGTGTTGTAATGACGACTGAAAACCCATGAATTGTTGTCCAAGATGACTCGGCCTCCTCAAATTCCCCATGGCATCCAAGTGGAATATGGCATGTTCAAGGAAATCGACCTCTATGAAGGAACTCGACCCCCAGGAGGAACTCGGACACCTTCCAAACAACACGGTCTCCATAATAAATTACTATCTTTGCAAAGGAACTCGGCCTCTAACCAAGAATATGCTATCTTCCCAAGAGATTCGGCCCCCACTCAAAGGAATTGACCTCTACAAGTAGAAGACTTCCCTCCATAAGAAAATCGATCTCCTCCAAGACAATCTCAACTCCCACAACAAAATAATTTTCTACAACTAGATCAAATGGATCTTCTCAAACTTAGTCTGTTGCAAATAGACAAATCTACCTCCTCCAATGAATGCAAATGGAAGATCTGAGTAATCATCCCTTCCAATCAGCTAGGGTGGAATCTTTTACCATTGAAATTGATTCTCGATGAGGGTTTTGCTCCAAAACCCTAGCAAACCACAACAGCTCTCTCCAAATCAATTATAGTAGAAAGTATCAACATAATGAGAGAGGGCGCCCTCATCTCTCTTTTATTTCCCTTTTACTTTTTTGTTGACTCTTTTATCTTTTTAATTTCACTTAAATGATTAAAGTGACTTTATAAGATTCACCTTTAATATTTTCCCAAAGTCACTTTAGAACACCTCTTGTTTTTACTTAATTACTTAATGTCACTTTGTAAACATTACATTTTCCACCCAAAATGACATCAAATAATCAACTAGTCCCATTTTTCATCGACTATGGCCTACGAGAATCAAACAGGCCACTAAGTCTTCTTCCTAGAGTGATCATTTGGAAGGGGACATTGCATAGCTACATGTAAGAACTTGTGATCCCGAGTGGTCAATAGCCAAGGATAAATTAACCTAAAAGTAACATTCATGCAAGGAAATCACACAGCTAGGGATGCCCTGCATCAAACTCCCTTGGTTGAACATTTTTTAGCATCATGCTCAAAATGTAGGTGAACAAAATTTGCAAACTAGACATCCTCCTCTGCATATCACTACTGCTAAAATCCACAACATTTCATTCAGTCTCTTGACCCAACATTGCTCTACATCTATCCCATTGTTTAGCATTCCTTCCATTCCTTGCAAATTTGTGCCAATGTTGCTCTACCTCCTTCTCATTTTCCCCAACAATGCTTATTGGCTTACACCACTCCCACTCAATGGTGTCATTGCCTCCCCATCCTCTCTCTTAAGCACTATTCCCAATGTTTGTTGCAATGACTACACAAGTACACCCTTATTCTCGATGTCAACTCTACCATTGGATGTCTCCCTCATGGCCACATCCTCCACCTTCTATGTTGCATTTCCTACAAACACACCAATAGAGAAAACATTATGGGAATGAACTCACATTTGCTCCTTCAAAAGTGTTGTTGTTGTCGTAACACCAATGCTTTGATATTCATTTTCTTTAACCCACTTCTTCACAGGTTCTTGCTACTCTACTTTCCTAACATATGCCAAGACTAACATTAACATCACTTTTCCATCCTTCTCACTTATTTATTTGAAAGATGTAAGTTAAATTTCATCCCATCCTTTTCCAATAGGTAGGCGTTTATTATCCCACCATGAATAACCCTCCTATCAAACATCCACAACCTTCCCAACAATAGGTGATAGGCATCCATGGGAAAAACAGTACATAGAATGCTATCACTATATCTGCCAATATTAAAATTAATCAAGGACTATTCTCTAAAAGTGACTCTATGCCCCTCTTGTAACCATTGATACTCAAATATTTAATCTCTAAATTGTTATCGCACGAGGTGTAGGTTGAGCAAAGCCAACCTCAACCCAGAAATGTGTGAGAACTCGGGAGCATCTACACATTGTCATCTTAGATAAACGCTCCCCTCTTTTAGTGATGAAGAAATTCACCACAAGGGAGGAGTATCGGGTGATCTTAGGGAGAATGAGGGGGGAAAGCAAGCGGTGAAAGGAAAACCCATATAGGTCGCAGTATGAGAGTGCTTAGGGTTTGAAGAATGGTGACTTTAGTGAAGGGAAAAAAGAGTCTGATCAATAACCTACAAAACAAACATTAGAACCACTATCCCAAGACCCAAGATCATGAAAATAAACCCCCAAACACTAAGGAAAACAACAAGAAACCTTGTTGTCCCAAAAAATGCAGCAGACTGTAATTTATATCAGCAAGAAAGAAATGTTAATAGCTGTAATAAATCACCATCAAAATCAACAAGTAATATCTTGAAACAAAAATCCTTGATTAGTAGATAACATTTCAATATTCAAACAATAATTTTGGTGGTTGAAAGGGATATAAACCAAGTGTTATCAACAATTTTATGACAGTCGTATATGGTTGTAAAAAACTTTTTCTATAACAACAAATTCTAACCATTAAAATCAGCAAAAAAATATTCCAATGAAAGGCCCTTAACTTGCAAATTAGTTTCCAATATTTGTATGCAACTTTCAGCGATCGAAATTGGGAGACAATTTTAAGAGTGTTTTTCTTCAGCCCTAATGGTTGTAGCATCAATTTAATTACAGCAGTAAGTAAATCCCTTTAAACCAAAACGCCTTGGCTAGAGAGACTAGCTTATGATGAGTGCAATCAAGCCAAATTAGAACGATTTCAAAATGAGCTTATTTCATGTATTCCAATGCAACAATTTACATTCATCGATGCAATTAAAACAACTTATCCTTGGGAAATGGAGTCAAATAATAGCTTAAAAAATCAAGAGGGAGAGCCAACTTGAACCTTGGTTTTGAACCTTTACAAAACCAAGTCATCCTCCCTTCCTCAAGATGTTCTAGTGATTTAAATTGAACTAAGAAAAGATCTTCTAGGGGTGTAAACCCTCTTACTTCCTAGAATATTAACCATGGTCAAGCCTTTGCAACAAGGGTGTAGACCCTTCTACTTCCTGTAGCAAAGCTAGAACAATTCCATGACAAACAATGAAGACCTCTAGTGGAGGGTGTACACCTTTGTACTTCTCCTAGGGTTTAAAATTTAAAATCCTTGAACAAAGATAAGCAATTGCATAAATATACTCATAAAATCCAAGAAGATAGATGCCAAACCCTATTCTTTACCAAATATCATCCACATTCATCCAAGATAAAGCCTCAAGAGAAATCGATTTGCTCCAATGCAAAAGACAAGCCTTTTTCCACAATGCACAAAAGAAAATAAAGAGGCCGAAATTTTCCTTTGAGAGGGAGAACCCTCACAAGTGAGTTATGAATAATGAAAATGGATTGCCTCTATTTATAGAGGAAACCCCGAGTCATATTTGTCCACATTTACAATCAAATCCTTAATTTTAGGTCTAAACCAAAGTTACAATGCTTAATTAGCAAATTGTTTTGCTCTTTTTGCCCACATAGGCTACAATATGATGAAAAATGACAAAATAATTGCATGCAAGCCCATAAGACTCTTCTCCAAAGTGGCAGATGTAAAGGTAAGCCTCCAAAGGCTAGGATGTCATGCTACAAAGGTGCCACGTCATCCCCAAATCAAGAAAAAGAGCGGGGATACATGCCCACAACACCACTGAGTGCACTAAACATGCCAAATGTCCTCATAAACGTGTGACATCATGCTGCAAAAGAGGGACGTTTGGGCATAGGAGGGTGATGCCATCTCCTCTTCATGGCTTCGGGCCTTGCTCACATGCTAGAGACGTCATCCAAGGTGCAACGCTCATCATCTTAAGCCTCCAATGTGTGGGGCACAACATCCATCCAATGGGCTTTAGTGCCCCTATGAAGGTCTGAGTGGCTTAGTCCCTTCATGAATGACTATCGGGCAAGGTCTTGCAAAGACAAGCAAATCGAATCATGCCAAGTAAGCCGCATTTAATAAACGAACCACCCAAACAAGTGCATTAAGTCCCCCATTTTCACTTTGCCAAATTGAGGTATGGGAGGGGTGTCATGATGCCCTATTGGGTAAGCCAATCCCAAAGTCAAGGAATGTTTCTCAAGAAGATGCTCTCTAAATCATGTAGTGAGTATGAGGTGGATCGGTGAAATACTTTTGGGCATGGGGTTCTTGACACATCAAGGGCTCATATTGCCTCATTTATGGGTACCTTTGTGGAGGGTGTGTTGCATCCCTTCGTTTGCAATGCAACATTTTTCCGAGCCCCTTATTTGTCTTTCTTTTTTTTTATGATCTGAACATTGAGTGCAATGTGCAATGGAAAGAAAAAGAGCACCACAATGCCACTTGAAGTTATAACACATTGAGTGCTATGTGTTGATATTACAGTAGTTGCGGGAGGTATTAACCTCTACATGTAACCTTTGACGAGTCTAGAATATTTCGAGAAGCAAGAGAAACCCTAGAAGATTACAAAATAACCTTAGAAGGCAAGTCGACTCAAGATAATAATTTATATTAAATTATTATTCTCCAGAAGTAGAAGTCGACCCAGTTAGGTCACTTGGAGGACTATAAATAAGAGGGCGCTAGAGCTCATTTGTCACACTCACTCTCACAACTGCATAAGGACAATTGGTCTGCATAACTGGACGAGAGTTGCAGCGGCTGCAGTGGTGACTTGGTATTTGGTTATGGTTGGACTTTCTACCTAGTTATGGTTTTGACTTTCTACTTGGTACGCTAGCTTTGAGAGAGGTACGCTACCTTGGTCGGCAATTGGTTCTAAGGTTTGCTTCCAGAATTATTATGTCTGTCAAGGTTAAGGTACTCGGGGGTGGTCGTTGTGCCTATGGTTGGGTGAAAATATTGCTATATTGTCTACGGTGAAATGAGCACACCTATTATTCTAACAGGTTATGGGCCCACACTATCTTCGGACAGTCTAACCACTGGAAGGTAGATTGGGAGGATTTGCTCAGTTACAGTTGCAGTTGCAGTCAAAGTTTTGTTGCAGCAACAAAACCCTCACCCTCGTGTTGAGGCACCTAAAGTGAAGTGCTTGACCTAATTCATGGATAACCTAGTGCGCCCTAGCCTAGCGCACCTCCTGGTACTCTCAGCAAGCCAAGGCGTCAAGTTTGAGATTTTGGTCAAAGTCAAAGGTTTACCAAGTCAAAGTCAAAAATTGACCAAGTCAAAGCAGTCATGACTTACTCTATGAAGTCAGAAAACAAGTTAGAAGGGGCTTCTAACTTTAGAGCATGGAAGACAAGGATTTACCTCATCCTTGCCAAGAATAAAGTATTGGATATCATGAAAGGCAAGATCATGGAACCATAGTTTGAAGCGGGAAAAGAGAAAGAACCTCATAACGTTGCAGTTATAGAAAAGTTCAAGGACAATGACATCAATGCTATGAGCATCATAGTGGACTCTGTAAAGGACCATTTTATACCCTACATTTCTCATCTTGACTCAACTAAGAAGATGTACGATGCCCTAACTAACCTCTTCTCAGTCAAAAATATTGGACAAGTGATGAGTCTGAAGAATGAGCTCTATGACATGAAAATAAATGATGATGACAGCGTAACATCATACTTTGTAAGAATCTCGCAGTTAAGAGATCAACTACAAGCTATTGAGGAAATCATTTTAGAAAAGGAATTAGTAAATATAGTACTTAATGGCATTCCCAATACATGGGATGCATTTGCCGCAAGCATGAACAAAAGAACGGAGTATCCCACAATTTGAAGAACTTTGGACTTGTGCACAATTAGAATCAAGGATTAGCACAAAAGAGAAATCCCAAAAGAAAGATGATGATCAATCCTACACTGCAAAGTTCAAGAAATTCAAGAATAAGAAGAAGTTTGGCTCAAGGAAGAAACCAAATCAAGAAAAGGATATGTCAAAAATACAATGCCTCAACTGTCAAAAATATGGTCACTACAAGAACCAGTGTCGTGAGTTAAAGAAAAGGAAGGAAACACATGAAGCAACAGTTCCCAAAGAAAAGCAACCCTCAAAGAAAGTCAAGCAGGATGAAGCAGACTTCTTCTACTAGTCATGGTAACAATATTCTTATGTAACATAGTCCTTGCACATACCATGTTTACATAAATATCATGTGTATCTATTTCTTAGAGGATAAGATGGTCAGTGTCAATGAAACAATACCTATGGGAGAAGAACAAGATAAGGATTGCCATTACAATGACTACTAGTAATGTATTTGAAAAGGATGAAGTATGTTGACTACCTTTGGTGACAATCCCTGTGGAAGCTATTAAAATTGTATATAAGTAACAACTGTCATATGGGCCACAATCAGAACCAAACTTGAAGAGACCTGAAAGGAGTCAGACCATAAAGAAGTCAGTAATCAAGAGGAAACTAGAATAGACTTGTGACACTTTACAAAAAGCAAGAAGGATGCAAACGGAAGCATGGACTCTCTCAGATGAAGGGAGTTGATTGCAGAATTCCAAAAGAAGAGCATGCATATTGCTCATTCAAGCGTGAAGTTGGGATTAGGAGGGAGTTAATCCTCAATGATGTGATTCATTAAAGAACCCGTGAAGACTATGAAGTATCTCTCCATGTTCTTCATTAGAAGTAGAAACCATGATAAGCAGCGCGCGTTCAGTTTGACTCTAGAAGAAGTCTTCTTCTAAAAGAAGTCCTGAATATCCTTGGTTGTCCATCTACGTTTATGTTCCTATGACAAAAAGAAGAAGTTGGAACCTTCAAAAATGAAGGGCATAGAATCTATAGAAGATTCCATGAACTCCAACATTGAAGATGAGGAAGAACATGAAGATTCCAAGAAAGAAAGAAAAGTCAGAACAATCAATTGAACTAGTTATTATACCGATAATCATAAGACTACCAGCATGTTATGAACCCACTAGAAGCAGTCAACCAAAAGGAATGGAAGGAAGTTGTGATGAAGAACAATGTATGTGAGAAACTGTGAATAAGACTTGTGAAAGCAAGCATTGATAGATACAAGGCGAGATTCTTGAGGGTTCTCCTAGAAGGAGGGAGAAGACTATGATGATAGCTTGTTCCAGATATACTTCTAGCTGAGCCATTATATCTCTTGCAGTATCCATGGGTTCGAGTTTACATCAGATGGATGTAAAGACTGTTCTTCTCAACAAAGTAATTGAAGAATAAGCATATGTAGAACAACCTCAAGGTTTTAAGGTATACCAGAAAGAGACCCATGTATGCAGATAGAAGAAAACCTTGTGTGGATTCAAGCAACCTGGTGCAGAGCCTCTCATGTACAACAGAAGTGTGGTGAAAACCTCCTATGACAGAGGAAGTGTATCAAAATGGTTCTTCAGAAGTTCAAGATGATGGATTGCAAATCCATGGCAAACTCCCATGATGACAGATCTGAAGAAGTTGAGAGACTCTGATCTAGTAGACCCATCCATGTATCAGCAATTGAATGGCTCGTTAATATATTTGGAGAATACTCAGCCGGATATTTGCTTTGTTGTGAAAATAGTTCCAGGTGGAACCCAACCATGAGAATTGAATAATTGCAAAGCATGCCTTGAAATATCTTCGTGGGGCATTTGAGTTATGATATACAATTGCATGGATTTATCGATTCAGATTGGGCAGGGAGTGCAAATAACAAAAGAAGTGCTTCTTGGATATGTTTTAATTTGAGCTTTGCCACGATATCATGGGCTAGCAAGAAACAAAAGTCTGTTGCACTCAGCACTGCAGAAGCAGAGTATATTGCATCTTGTGATGCTTGTACGGAAGCAGTGTGGCTCCGTAAGTCGATTTATGGACTGTTTGATCAGGTGTTGGATTCAACTGTGATATATTGTGATAACCATAGTTGTGTAAAGCTCTCAGAGAACCTAATGTTCCATGACAGGTCGAAGCACATTGAGATCAAGCATTATTTTTTGTGTGATAAAGTCCAGAAGGGAGAAGTAGTTCTCCAGTATATCTCCATTGATGAACAAATAGCAAATATTTTGGTAAAGCCTTTGTCCAAGATGAAAGGTTTGCATACTTAAGGGACAAGTTGGGACTCGTGGAGATGACTTCCTTATTGGAAAGGGAAGTGATTACTCCCTAGGTTGGGAGGGAGCATTGATATGTTACTGATATATGGACAGTGATTTTCCAGTTTGGAAAATGGTCCAGGTTGGGTAGTCACTTTCCAATCCGAAAAGTGGTCCAAGATTTTTTGATGGGCAGTCACTTTCTAGTTCAGAAAATGGTCCAGGACAGATAGTCATGGTCTGACAAATTGTTGGTGTACCATAGACAGCAATTCCCCTTGTGGCCAGTGTGGAGGAATGGTCTAGGACAGTCATTCTCCTTGCCAGTCACTCTGAGAAGTGGTCAAGCAGAATGGTCTGCCTCTCCGGGCAGTCATTCTTTCGAAGTTCACAGTTGTGAGCAGTTTCGAAGAATGGTATGATGTAGGAGGTTGGTGCAGGACAATCATTTTTGTAGGAAATGGTTCAGATAGTCATTCCCCTAGGGAAAACTCATTCTCTCCATGTTGCATTGTAAATCGTGTCGGAAGAATGGCCCAGTTAGGTTGAATGGCCCAGGTTTAGTAATCAGGGACAGTCATTCCCTAGGGTAGGTTCATTCTCTCCAGGTTGCACTATGAATCGTGCCGAAAGAATGGCCCAGTTAGGTTGAATGGTCCAGGTTTAGAAATCAAGGACAGTTATTCTTCTATGCTTGAGAAGAATAGTCCAGACAACCCATGACTAATGTTTAACTTTCTGAGGGCAGATGCTCTTCCAGATCTCACAGATGTGAGTGGAAGAGTGGCCCAAATAATTCAGTTTGTATCATGACATTGTTGATATTAGATGATATGATTGTTGTGGAGACTGTATGTCTCTGGACAGTGGTTGTATGCTACTGTGGTGGATGTGATCCACTGGTAGTCACTATGTGTCACCGGTTAGTAGTCGTGTGCTACTAGGAGTGGTTGTGTACCACTGGATAGTAGTTGTATACTAC
Organism: Picea engelmannii; assembly: GCA_009831015.1. Classification (NCBI taxonomy): domain Eukaryota; kingdom Viridiplantae; phylum Streptophyta; class Pinopsida; order Pinales; family Pinaceae; genus Picea; species Picea engelmannii. The sequence continues at coordinate 164,624 of ML797298.1, read as the reverse complement.
TATGAATAGACACAGTTGTGTTCTATTGGATGACATTGTTTTGATTTCCATAGAGACTATCTAGTTGGATAGTAATGATGGTGCTCGTGATTTCATCATGAGATAGCATGTGTGGCTATGATGATGCTACCGGTTGAATGGTTTGTTTGTGCTCAAGACCATTGCCTTTAATACCTCCCTAGCTAGGAGGGAGTGTTGATATTACGGTAGTTGTGAAGGTATTAACCTCTACATGAAACCTTTGACAAGTCGGCTCAAAATAATAATTTATATTAAATTATTATCCTCCAGAAGTAGAAGTTAGCCCAGGTAGGTCACTTGAAGGACTATAAATAAGAGAGTGCCAGAGCTCATTTGTCACACTCACTCTCACAACTGCATAAGGACAAGTGATGTGCGTGACTAGAGGAGAGTTGTAGTTGCTACAGTGGTGACTTGGTCTTTGGTTATGGTTGGACTTTCTGCCTGGTTATGATTTGGACTTTCTGTTTGGTACGCTAGCTTTGAAGAGAGGTACGCTACCTTGGTTGGCTATTGGTTCTAGGGTTTGCTTTCGAAATTATTTTGTCTGTCAAAGTTAAGGTGCTCAGGGTGGCCTTTGTGCCTATGGTTGAGTGAAAATATTGCTATATTGTCTACGGTGAAATGAGCACACCTATTATTCTAACACTATGTGTAGTGGAAATTAAAGAACACGACAATGCATTCCCCCATCAAGTGGGACACTTTTTATTTATTTTCTTTTAAAAGTCCTTTATTTTTTATAAAGAAGCAATTCATGGCTCTCAGGACTTTAGGGCGAGCATCTAGAAGGATGGATTATGGATTTTGATTTTTATAGTGCTAGATGCAACACCTTTGGGCCTTTAGCCCCTTCCCATGAAATGAGGTACAAACCCTTCTTGGGGTCAATGAACCCGAAAACCCAAAAGATGAGGAAATGGAAGGGAAGAAGTGTGGAAAGTGGTAAGTATGAGTGGGAACGGTATAATGACCCTTCAAGCAGATCCCTCAATAGCAACCCTTTTCCAAAGGGTGACCAACTTACTAAGATACCATGACAGCCACCGAGGTGAAATTAAGCAAAAGATATCATTTCCAAGCAAACATTCCATAATCAAGAAAGGACTCTCTGCAACATGCTCAAATGCTTCAAATATTAAAGCGACATTTACATGAGATTGGACTTGTTACCTCATGAAGCAAGACATGTTGTCTTCTATGGACCAAGCTGGTGTGTCGGACGTTGCTATGTTGCTGACGATGATTGGTGATGCGTGGTGGAGAGGAGGGGCTTTATCTACTCAATGTGGGCTCTGGTGGTTAATCTAGCTCTTGACACTCCATGTCTACTAGTCACGGGCCTCAAGACATCATCTCCTTAGCTACCCCTAGGATGGGGGGGTAACATAAACAACTTTAGTAGACCCCAAATTTTTTGAACTGCCACTATCAATAACCAAACTAGAGCGCTTACCTCCTATATTGCATTTCATTTTGAAGATTGTCTTCCTCTGTTCTAGTTCTCTGTCAACCTTTTTCTCAGGCTACAACAATATTTTCCTTGTCATCAAATATCCCCCTACTCTAACCCTAATTCAATCAGTTCACTTGTTATTGTTGGTTCTACTTCAGAAATATGAATTCTCCCCTCTCATCCTTGTCCTTTCTTTGTCAGTTCTGGACACTCAAATGCCTTATAGCCTTGTTTTCCACATCTGAAGAAAATGTCCTAAACTTTGCCTCCTCTACTTGTTAATCTAGCTAACCCACCACCTTTATCGGCATCATACCTTCTTAACCAATCCACAATCCTGGATTTTCTTTCACCTTCTTCAACTTGCTTTTATTTATGTTGTTCTCTTCCAAATCCTGGAATTCCCCTCACAATCTGTCGTTTCCTCGGCTAATTATCCTCAATTCTCGAGGTTGATTGACAAGCCTCTACCGCTGAACAGAAATTCAAATCATTCAACTCATCTTGAATGGCATAACTTAGACCATTCACATACCTAGCAAAGGACTCCGAAGTCTCCTCATTCTATCCAAACCTTCTAGAATGTCTATAAAATTCCTCCATGTACTCCACTAACATTTTTAACTGCTTCAAATTTTGCAATCTTCTCAACAGATTTAAAACGTGATCCACAAGCAAAAATTTACTTTTCAATTATGACACCATCCTACCCCATGTTTTAATCTTCTCTTTACCACTACTTTCTCAATTCAACTACAACTTATCCCACCACAAAAAAGCATGACACTTCAATTTTGTATAGGCAAACCTAACCCTCTTAGGATCTCTAATCTGCTCAAATTCAAAGAACTTTTCCATTTCTCCTATCCAATCTATCAATTCCTCGAGATTTAAACTTCCAAAATAGACAAGAGTTTCAAGTTTAGGTTCCCCTCCAATACCATTGATTGCTCTAATTATTCTCTCTTCAACTATCACTTGCTCTTCTGGTTCTTCTCTCAGTCTCTGACTCTGCTTCATCACCAGCATCCTGAACCACATGGGCAATACCTCTCCTCTGGGCTGCCTCCATGGCATTCATTCTTGCCATCATTGTCCTCGCCATCACTACAAGGGCATCCACGTCTTCTGCACCCATTGGTCTCGTGGATCTTGCACGACCTCTTCCTCTCTACACCATCACTCTAATTCTGTTCTGGGATCTCCTCCTGCAAGCTCCCCACCTCACCAACATTCATAGAGTGTTCAATCTGAGACTATGGTCTCTCTGGTTTTTCCCGACTGTAGGCTCAACCTGCTCTGATACCACTTGATGCAGATAAATCTGCACACAGAGATGCACGGCAGAAATATCCAACACACACAGGTAGCAAATTAAATAAGCAGCCACAACAGAATTACGTGCACCACTAAGAACACTCAGCAGAAACAACCACACATTTCTGCAATCTCTGTATTTATTGATAATGGCCATGCTCCCCAGCCTTATTTACATTCCACAGAGCCATGCTCTGGAATTCCCCACGCTCTCTCAGCATCTACAGACCCCAAACTAAGACAGCAAAACACACCTTTCCCATCTCAGGGCCAGCAATTTGTGCACATCTGAAGGAAGGTGAGTCAGTATAGAGTTCAACCATCCAGCCACTTCAACCAATGGATTCACCTGCCTCTTAAAAAAATTATATAGTATTTTATAACACTGACCGTTGATGAACTCTTCTCCATAATATTCATTGCTGACAAGTCATGTTCATTCATCAGTTGGCATCCAAACATCCATTGGGTAGTCGCATGGTATTCTCATTTGTGTAATAGTTCAACGTGTATTTAAATGGCCCTTTGTATTCTTAAGGTCATGTAGTACATGCCACATTCAACAAATTCTCCTAAAGTGAGGCCATTGTATTTGTGATCATTAACCTTTGCCTGGGTTGATCCAATGACACACAAAAATCGATCAAAAGTACAACTCTAGCTTCAACTATGAACTTGATGACCTTCAGATGGTTCTAGATGTCTGAATGACTTCAGCTCAGACGTCATACCTAGAAAATCATACATACAAACAGAGTAGTCATAGCTACCTTTAAGAACCTGTGATCCTGGGTGGTCAATAGACAACATTGAAACAACTTGAAAGCAACATTCATGCAGGGTAGCTACATGGCCAGGGTTGCTCCTGCATCATATTAGAATTCTAATTATTAGAAAAAATGAAAAAACTAGTTTAAAATGTTAAGAGTAATTAAAAATCTACCATGGGTTATTAGTGTTATTGATTCTAATTTCTATAGAGTTGTGGAGTCAAAAGGTCAAATTTCACTATTGTGCTAATAATATTTTGTTAAAGATAAAATTTTACTAGGAAAAAGCCACTGTACACCAGGATAACAAACCATTATTGGCTGATGCAATAGACAATAGACGAATGAAAGTAGGAATATTAGAGTAGAAAGCTTATTGTGCACGTCAGACTTTCCATAAGATACTAGTCATTCAGAAATGATGGATGGGGAGAAACTCTTACTTATTACTGCTCACAAATTCAACAAGATAATAGTCATTCAGAAATGATGGATGGGGAGCAACACTTATTTATTACTACTTTGGTGAGGTCAATGTTGATCTGTAGGGATATTGCTATGTTAGATTTTAGGGTAATTTTGAAAAACAGCAGTCTCTTTTCTAATTTCAAAGCAAAAACACTTTAGATCTGAAGCATAGACAGCATATATAAATAGATCTATAGAAAGCAGTGACAGTAGAAGAAGATAAATCTCAGATCTTAAAGCAGATTAGATAATGCTAAGATTATAGTAAACTCAATCTATAAGCAACAAACTCAGATCTCAAACAGTGATATGAAAAACCCTCTCAAGTGTAATAGCAGATCAAGCAAACAGTGATGCAAACCCTTTCAATTATAACAGCAGATCAACAGTGATACAAGACTTCTTTTCTATATGACTGTGGTTAAATAGTAAACAAAGAAGATCACTTAGATTCTAGTAACTCAGATCTGAACTTTCAGAAGAAACAAATTAGAAACATACCTGATACAACTTTACCTGTGAAGATAGTACACCACCACAATAGAAATAGGTCCTGAGTGTTATGCTCAGTTAAAGGTTCGGTTCAGATCTATTTGAGATCTTTATGCCAACGTTTGAAGGATCTTTTCATGCCACCGAGTCAAAGGGTATAAAGCCACTACAGAAAGGAGATCAAACCCTTATAAACAAAACCTTTCACAAAGGGACTTTCAGATCTGGAAGTGCTGCTCTGAACATAAACCCTTGCCACCACTGTAGGGTCCAAAAACCCTATACACAAACACTGTAACCGTTTGCAGCAGGTTATAGGAGGA
>ML797298.1:30097-49621 GCA_009831015.1 Picea engelmannii | reverse complement strand
ATAAGTACACACTGGAAGTTTCAACATATGTAAGAAAATCAATTCTTGTAAAAACAATTGCCCTGTATAGTTTGTACAATTAGTCTATAAATCACAGTATAATGGACCCCTTCCATTGTGGGTCTTTGAATCGCCACAAGTTTATTTACGTTGTTGCTAAGACATATACCAGGAATTCATAAGTTGCAAGCAACATTATTTCACAAAAATTTATTTTTGTCCATCCATCTGAAGTTTTAGATTTTGAATCAAGCTTCTGGATGTACCCCATATTAGAAAGATATCAGTTTGTAACACGGATATTTTGATCCTTTAACATGAAAATTGATCTCGTATCAATTGACTTTAAGGAATCTACCCCCGGCCCCGGTCTCTATTGTGACTCATCCTTTAAACTGATAACAATTTAGATTTGAATCCTCCAAAAACAACATGTAATTTACACATAATGATCATCTACCATGATGCACGTCCTAGTCCTAGTCAAATTATAAATAATAATATTATTTTGCACATTTGATAACAATGTCTTGTTTACCCATTCATGCCGTGACCTGCAAATATAAGAAGTCGTGCATACAATCCTAGTCTACCTTCGTAATCTATTCCTCATGGTTCCATGATCCTAGTCTACCTTTGTAATCTATTCCTCATGGTTCCATGGAATTTGATGATTTTCCTCAACAAGTATGTCAATAGGTCTTATGGAACAACCCTTTTTCATCCCCTTAGTCTCTCAGAAGTCGATCTAGAGTATGTCTTTAGTGACTCATTCTTGGGATTTATTATGGGCTTATGGCCTTGAGAATAAAATGAATTGTAAAAATATCAATCAAAATATTTTTATACATGAGATTTTATAACTCAACTAGGGAGCACAGACAAGCACCTTATAATGGTTAAATATGTCAAGAAAGCCCTCAAAAAACAACTCCCGTAGTCCGAATAAATCATGGAAACCATCAAGAATACTTTTATATATAACTACTCATAGTTACCAATCACCTGCTCTAATTCAATCCTAGTAAAAGTGTGCACCCTTGTAACATAACCTGGGAGATTTTAGAGTTGAAAAAATGTCTCCTAAACACACGGTTGCAGCCATTGTGGCAAGTAGAGCCAGCAGAGCCGAATTACTAGGCAATGCAGTGTGCACAACACTGTTTAGAAGTTCTATAATTTCCAGTTGAAGGCAATGTACTTTTAGAGTATGCTTCGGATATTCAGAATTGTTGAAATATTGTAACTGCAAAGAGTATTCTACTGATTTATTATTTAGATCAATCCCCTTTTGTGGATTAATCATGCCGAGCGTTGTAATTGACCAAATCCCCTTTTGCGGATTGGTCAAACCCTAATTGTAATATGCAAATTAAGAAGTCGGCCCCCAGGCAAATTAAAGTGGTTCTAACCACCCAGAAGGACAAGTCGGCCCTGCCAGTGAAGAGACACCTCCTTTCAGCACTTGCCAGTTTGTATAAATAAAGGAATCCAACGCCTCATTTGTTCACTCACTCAGCGCACTCATCTAGTGCGCAAGTTTGAAGGAAGTTGCAATTGCCAATTGCCGAAAGAAGGAAGAGAGAGAGGCGTATTGCTTCGTGTTGGATATTCTCTAGTGTTTGATTTATTGTCTTGGCACTGTATTGGCTATCTATATTAAGGAAGTTTTTGCTGGGTTTTCTTCCCCATGAGGGTTTCCCAGGATAAATGTTGTGTATCTTGTGATTGTGTTTCTCTCAATGATCCTACCTATGCTATTGTTATCTAGTAAATTGAAAAGAAACCTAATAATAGCTTAAACCTTAACATGGTATCAGAGCTAAGCTGATGAGAACACCTTTCACTGGATAAGCAAAAACGTCACTGTTGTCGTACAAGAAAATTAGGGATTTTTATTGGAGAGGAATTTTTGCCTAAAAACCATCTAGAAAAGTGTGCCCTACCCTAGTGAAGCTTTTGGCATCTTGAGCGCACCTTTTCAGTGGATAGAACTCCCGGAAAGTGAAACCTTGGTTTTCACCGGTACCAGAAGTACCAGAAAACCAGAAGCACCAGTCTAGAATTCCGTTGGTCAAGTTTGAGGGGGGAAAATTTGGATTTTCTGAAATCTAACTACACCAGGCTACTCACCTCAGCCAAGCGCACCTCCTGGTAAGTTCAAAATTCAATTCTGAGCATTTTCAATTTTTGGTCATTTTCCTAGCTCCAGGTAAAGATGTCTGCAAGCACTAAGCTTGTTGACAAGTTAGAAGATGTGGAAAACTTTTGTGCCTGGAAGTATAGGATTGCACTCATTCTTGAAGAGAATGACCTAGCAAGATTCATTAAATAAAATGTACCAGAACCCGTCGATGCTATAGCTAAAGAAAAACACCAAAAGGACACAGTTAGGGCCAAAAGAATCATTGCAGATTCTATCAAAGATCACTTGATTCCTCAAGTGGCTTCAAAGAAGACTCCAAAAGAAATGTTTGATGCCCTAACCAGATTATATGAAGGAAGGAACATCAATCGAAAGATGCATCTAAGAACTCAACTCAAGAATACAAGGATGCAGAAAGGAGAAACAATCCAAGAATATTTCTCCAGAATATCACAATTCAAATAACAGCTAGAAGCAATTGAAGATACTATAGATGAAGACGAACTTATAATGGCGGCCCTTAATGGTCTCACAAGACCTTGGGATGCATTCATCCAAACTATTTGTGCCAGAAAAGACAAACTACAATTTGACAGTCTTTGGGAAGAATGTGTTCAAGAAGAAGCAAGAGTAGCTAACCGAGAAGCTTTGCTATCAAGAGATGAAGATCAAGCCCTAGCTACTCATACTAAAGGAGGAAGAAAGAAGTCTTACTTCTAGAAAGAAACTCATAAGGAATCTCGCCCCCAAAACAAATTCATACATAAAGAATCTCATCCAAGGAGATTCTAGAAGTTTCAGAAAGGACAAAGAAGAGAAGAAGGTTTCTCACCCTACCAATGTTAACATTGTGACAAGATGGGACATATTGCTAAGCATTGTCCAGCCAGATAAGAAGAAAGATGTTTCAAAGATCAGATGCTACAACTGTCAAAAGTTGGGACACTTTTCCTATAACTGTCCTCGAGGAAAAGGGAAAAGAAAGCATCAAGTACATGGAGCAGAGGAAGAGGAATCTCCTCCCTCAAAGAAAGCTTTAGCAGAAATTGAGAAATATGTACTTTAAGTTGAAGATAGATCTGAAGAAAGATAACAAATGGTGGAGTCTGTGGAGCCTCCCCACACAAAAACAAAAGATAAGTATTCATGTTTATTTTTAGTATCTTGTTTACTTCAATATCTTATCATTACAAGTTAGATTTGTGTGAGAATGTTAATTAACCTCGTTTTATTTCAGTGTCTATGCAGATTTATCAAATAAGAGGATAAAGAAAGAGATAAAACATTTATTTCAAGTATGATCACTCATGAGAGTGACAAAGGTATGTGTTTAGTTATGATAGTAAGGGAAAATTTGGTGATTTCATAGCTAGAGTGAAAAAGAGTTCAAAAGTCTTATTCATGATTAGGGTTTCAGATGTGTACATGGTTGAACAAGTTTTGCTTAAGAAAAGATGTGTACTACTCTGATAGAAACCATGATATAGTTTTATTTGATTACTGCTTATTGTTACTGACTGATTGGCTAAGTGACATATCTCAGAAAGCATACTAGAAGTAAGTTTACAGGTCTCGGAAGAAAGAACTTATGCCTTGACTTGCAGAAGTTAGAACAGCATGAGAAGGACTTATGATATGGTGGCAGTCAGTAAGAACCAGACAGTATCCAGTATTTATATAGGAGCAGTCCAGGCTCCTAAAGATGCAGAACAGAAGTGTTCAAGATGAAGAGAAAGATGGATACTCAGATATAGTTGATGAGATGCAGGTAACTGCAGGTTGCTCCAGTACCGTTCTTATAGATGCAGAGGGAGCAGGTTGATCCAGTATGAAGTCAGAAAGAAAGAANAAGTGTTGAGTTTTGGATACTCTAGGGACATGCTAGAATACCCTCGTAGAGAGGGGTGTGACCACCCTCGTAGAGAGGAGTGTGGATGTTTCTCCAAGGGGCAGCGGGCAGATACTCTCCTCTAGCCAAGGATTGAGTAGCCTAGAACACAAACCTTGACCATGTGGAATGGTTAGTTGGCTCTTGAGGTTTGTGTCGTGATTCTGCGTGGATCATGGAAAGGGAATCTAGTCTTGCCTAGGCTAGCATCTTAGCTTCTCTAGTTCATGGGATGACTAGGAGTGAAGCTATGGTAGTAGTCCTCCCCAGTGGATGGGTGAGATAGATGACTACAAGAGAAGGGAAAACATAAAAGGAATGGCAAAACTCATAGAATATCTTCTATGTGAAGATAAGATATCTTCTGTGTGAAGATAAGAAAGAGTATCTTCTGTGCGAAGATAAAAAGAACAAAACCTCTTTAATATGGATTCATGGAGAACCAGTCAGTGATCGTGATGCCAGATGACCAAGTGGATTATGTTGATGCCTCCTGTTATCCAGTTGATGTTGTTACCCAGTTGATGATGTTATCCAGTTGATGTTGTTACCCAGTTGATGATGTTGTCCAGTTGATGTTGTTACCTAGTTGATGATGTTATCCAATTGATGTTGTTACCCAGTTGATGATGTTATCCAGTGGATGTTGTTGTCCAGTTGATGATGATTATCCAATTGATGATATTGCCCAGATGATGTTGTCCAATTGATGATATTGCCCAGATGATATTGTTCAGTTGATGATGACATCCAGTGACCTGTCAAAAGATAAAGAATATCATTCTTGCTAAGAGGGATTGAATGATGATATTGATGATGAGAAAAACTTCCGATGATTTATAGATATGTCAGTCAGTGATCCAGACGTTGTTGATGTCGTTGCCCTCTCTCTCTCTCTATCTCCTAATGATGTTGTAGAATACCCTTCTTGTTAAGGGGGAGTGTTGAAATATTGTAACTGCAAAGAGTATTCTATTAATTTATTATTTAGATCAATCCCCTTTTGTGGATTGATCATGTTGGGCATTGTAATTGACCAAATCCCCTTTTGCGGATTGGCCAAACCCTAATTGTAATATGCAAATTAAGAAGTCAGCCCCAGGCAAATTAAAGTGGTTCTAATCACCGAGAAAGACAAGTCGGCCCTGCCAATGAAGAGACACCTCCTTTCAGCACTTGCCAGTTTGTATAAATAAAGGAAGCCAGCGCCTCATTTGTTCACTCACTCAGCCCACTCATCTAGTGCGCAAGTTTGAAGGAAGCTGCAATTGCCAGTTGCCGGAAGAAGGAAGAGAGAGAGGCATATTGCTCAGTGTTGGATATTCTCTAGTGTTTGGTTTATTGTCTTGGCATTGTATTGGCTATCTATATTAAGGAAGTTTTTGCTGGGTTTTCTTCCCCATGAGGGTTTCCCAGGATAAATGTTGTGTATTTTGTGATTGTGTTTCTCTCAGTGATCCTACCTATGCTATTGTTATCTAGTAAATTGAAAAGAAACCTAATAATAGCTTAAACCTTAACAAGAATCAAGAAAAATCCAATGAGATAGAATGAACCTCTTCCAAGCAAATTAATTTGTTATCTAGTACTCTGCGGCTCACAGAACAGAATACAAAGAAATTGCTATAATTCTAGTTCTCGGCTACAGCCCAGCGAAAGTGAGAATGAGACAGACAGATAAAGATGCCTATCTCAACATGAACGAAACCAACTTGATCATATTATAACCGAGGAATATTGACTTGCTTAAATTTTTCCAGCTTACAAGAAGAGGTTGTAGATGCTGTATTGCATTAATTGGATCGACTATGTCTGAACAGTGAAAATGAATTAACATTATTTTTGTGAACATGAATATATGTGTGACAACATTTGATTATGGGCAGTGGGGATGAATGAGCATATATACATGTAAGATAATTCAATTCAATATGCACATGAAAACACTCAAGGCCTTTATTCCCTAATTAGTAATTTTAATCAAGTTTGACCTTACACTTACAATCTAGCTTATAACAAAACCCCTCCCATCGCAAACGAGCTAGTAGAGGTTCTGACTCCCGATTCCTCATAGGATCGCAACTGCCAAGTTTCAACTACCAAAAACACAACGAGGATGAGGGCACTAAAGATAGCTTAGCTTAGCACTAGTTGACTGCACACACCCAGCACTAAGTTCACTACCATAAAAATTCATTGCACATAACAAAACATCTATCTCTGCAAAGGATATCGGCAAACCATACATACATATAATTTCCTTGTTTGCCAATTCACGACAGTCAGTTCCAGTATCACTCACTGCTCCAAGTCCTAAACTATTATTCCTTATCAACTCGTGCCCTCCTCCCCCGCCCCTCCAAATGTTATTGTTTATCCTAGTAATGTACTGTACTTAGAAGTCCCAGAAACAAGCAGCTTTTGCTTATTTGTGCACATCAATATGAATATAAAACTTATTTTAATTCCCACCATGGAATGGTTCCTTGTTTGTTTATCAATGGATGATTTCTGTTATTGGAAAAATTAATAATTACTAGACCTCAATTAAACCAACTAATATGGAACACGTTAATATATTGGCCATCCATTTATTAATATTGTCACTAATATTCGAAAATGAGATTCAAAAGCTCGAATATTTCCTGGAGAAAATTGGTTTGGATGCCTCAAAACAAATAGTTTGTTGTGAGGGCTTCACGGGCGCAGGTTCCAGTCCCTCCTCCTCCTCCCAGGTGGAGTTTACAGTTCAGGTGAATGAAATGACAAAAAGAAAGGAGCAATGATACATACGTACCTTGCCATTGATGATAAGCCAGCAATCCTTGTCGTTGTTGTGCTGGGAGACCTCCAACAGGGTGTACATCTTCGGGATTGGATTTACAGAAGAGGTGGGCATGACTATCGTATATGCCGAGGGAGAGGGAGATGGGGATGGGCACACCTCTTCCCTTGGCTTCGACTTCCCAACTACACATTACATACATACCTGCTACTTCTACAAACTGCAATTAATTAGTCGCATCATAACTACAAACTGCAATTAATTAATCGCATCGTAATTAGGAAAGTCGTTTCGTTCCGATATGAAATGTGGCTTCACCCAATTAGAATGTAGACGGACCTTTCTCGGACTCCCGAATTTCAGGTAATCAGTAGAAAATGTCCAATTTTTGGAGGATAAATTTAAGAAGAGTGTCGTAGAAATTTTAGGGGTCATCAAGCTGACACTTAGGTAAGCTAGAGGCAGCTTACAATTAGGCTGTGCACGGATGTTGTTTAGTTTTTTTTGGTTTGGTGATATAAATATGTATGAAATTTTTTATTATTTAAATTGTATTTATAAATGTAAAAATAAATTTAACAAATATTTTTATATTTAAAATAATTAAATTAAAATATGAAAAATAATTTATAGATTTTATTTAATTATTAAATTAGTTTATATTTTTTTAATTATTAAAATTTTCTAAAATTTTAATTTTTTTAATATTAAATTTTAAAATGAAATGACATTAAAATTTTAAAAGAATTTTGTAACGTTCATTTAAGTACAACTCCCTTTGCATGTTATAAAGTTTGAACCCGTTCCTCTTAACATTATTTATTTACTACATCAAATATTATGAACAACAAAACAAAATTTGCATGGCATAAGAGTCTTGCTGGTTTCTTCTTCATATCAAAGTTGTTTGGAAGTGTATTTTGTTTACTTGCATTATGTCACACTTATAGTTTTTTTTCTCATTAAAGTTGTTTGGAAGTGTATTTTGTTTAGTTGTATTATGTTGGTGTTTGTATTTATATTTTTGAAATATATATGTTTATATATATTAAAATTTTATATATATACCCTCGGATGGGGTGTCAGAGTGGGCAGCGTGGCAAGCGGTGGGTGAAGGTATTAGGCATCGTGGCATGGAGCCACGTGATGGGCTTGTGCCACAGCCCATCACCCTACCCGGCGTTTAAATGGTCTTTATTATGGAGCGAAGGCGCATTTATGCAACAGTCCTTTCCCCTTCGCCGCGAATTCAAATGGTTCGGTTCAATATGTGTGGGACTCACTTCTGTATGCTAACTGTCAGGCACATCCCTTTGTAGCACGGGGTTATCTCTGTTCTCTTCCATGGGAGCGAGACGGTCCATGCCATACTCCTCCATCGAGCGGTCTTAGTTTCTTTGGCCAGTTGCATCGAGCATCCAATGACTCGACCCAGAGGCAGACCGAGGAGGGGCTCTCCCTGGAGGCCTCGAAAGCCCTCGATCACGCCTCCTGACTCGACCTCCACTGATTCCTCCCCACGCCAGCAGACCAATTCTATTCCTGTCTCCTTGCAAGCTCCGCAGTTCAATTCCATGGCTATCATTCTGCGAACGCCAATTTCAATCCTTTGGCTTTCCCAAGACCCCTTAGCGTATCCATCTAACCCCATACCAGGCCATGACCCTTTGGGTAACATGAGCAGCGGCCCTTCTCTTCATGGTGAGCCCAAGAGTGCAGGTCCATGTTTCCCTGAGTCCTCTGATAGAATGCCATTCAAAGACAGCTGGTCTATACTGCATGACTTGGTTTTTGAACTTAGGCAAGAGGTAGCGGATTTAAATTATCGCATATAGGCTACGGACTTAAAGGTGGCGAGCTTTCTTAAGCTGCTCTCATCCCTGCACGAGGCTTTACTCTCGGATCCTGTCGACACCAGTCCAATGGAGGACACCGAGGCTGCTAAGGATGGAGACCAGCGCAAGGTGCAGAGTCCAGCAGAAACAAGCCGAAAGAAGGAAGAGCGCGAGGACGACATCAAGGGCGTTGAGTGCAACGAGGCAATTGACAAGCAATGGGACGATGAGTCGACATATGTTGAGGAAGAGCCTTGGCCAGGAGACCTTCACGCCACGTGGTCCAGTTACTTGCCAGGTGTTTAGACTTTTAAGTGTATATTAGTCTAATCAGGTTCTAGGTCTTAGGTGATAAACGGTATGATTACTCTTTTTACTGGTTTAACTTATAACTCGTATGATTAGTGGGTTGGATGGGCTGGCTGGACTGGTTTCCCCATGGCTGGGGCAGTCCAGTAACTGCAGCCCGGGCATCTCTGTATTTTGTTACTTTGCTTCAGATTTTGAAGGCTCCTAATATACTTACACTTCTTATTTACAAAAAAAAAAAATTATATATATATATATAGTTTAGAAGTGTATTTTGTTTATTTATATTATATTGATGTTTATATTTATAGTTTTGAAAAAAATATAAACTAAATATATATGATTGATTAAAAGATTAATATGATGTGTATTTTGTTTATTTGTATTATGTTGATGTTTACATTTATAGTTTTGAAAAAATATAAATTACATATATATGATTGGTTAAAGGATTAATGTGATGGTAATGTTTATTTTTATAAAATAAAAATTAAGTGTTATATTTTTCAATAATTTAGTTATATTTTAAAATTAAATATATATGATTGGTTAAAGGATTAATGTGATGGTAATGAATATTTTTATAAAATAAAAATTAAGTGTTATATTTTTCAATAATTTAGTTATATTTTGAGATTTTGAGATAAGTTGTTTTTTAGATTTTTTATTAGTAATAAATAAGGAATCTTCAATGTGACATGTTTTAGGAGTGTAATTTGGTTAACTCTAATCCAATTTCAATAAATATAAATAAATTTCGACCAAAAAATAAAGGATATTATGGTAAATGGAGAGTTATGTCGCGTAGGTGGGATGCAAATGAAGAGGGTACACAGGGAGGTAATGTGAATTAGGTTTGGAGGAGAGGGGATCAAAACGATCAATTGATGATGAGGAAGCCCAAAACCATAAGTTTTTGAGCTAGAGTCTGGAATTTACAGATTTGGGTAACACAGGGGGTAGACTATGGCAAGTTTACTTGGGCTAGGAGGCGAGAGATAGCACAGCCTAGTTGATAGTGTTGTTGTTTTGTGGGGCTATAGGTCGAGGAACTCATCTAGGGTGGTGGGTGGTGAGATCGAGGTCGAAGCAAGGTAGCTAGTGGTGTTTGGTAATAGTGTCCAGAATGGCCAAGGGTAATGATAAGGGTGGTAAGATGAGGAAGCATGCGATGAGGATAAAAAACCAGGCTTCAATATCTTGAGGACCATTATCCACAACAAGGGCGGCACGAGATGTCTAGATAACAGGGAATAGGTTCCAGGAGGTAGAGGAAGTTGAAGCAACAGTTCGAGTAGAAAGACTGGCAACTCCTGACACCCAAATTCTGGAAGAGGTGCAGGATTGGGTGACATATCTGGTGTATTCCAGAACTCGAGATACAAAATACTTCAAGTTTTTTGAGACATACTGGATTGTGAAGGCCATGGTCAGTCAAGCGCTGGAAAAAACCATGAAGGAGCGGAGGGATATCTTACATGCCATTTGTATCTTTTAAGGGAAGTTTGAATTGTTGTGTCTGTCGGATTTTGGTGTCTAATTCAATGTTTCTCTAGCAGGGGATCGCAAGGAAAAACATAAATAAGAGGAGGGCACTTCAAGTTCTGCAAGCACCAAAGACAATCCAATTGTCTTAGACATCGACCCCCTATTTCCAGCAATTGTTTAGAAAGATGTTAAAGTCGAAACACCATAGGCTCCAACTGATGGACGTCTGGTTTGAATATTTTCTCTTGCATCCCTTAATTTATGTGTTTATAGACTATGTTAAATATATAGGGCATTTTGTTGTTAAAACCAATAATAGGGTGGTACTTCCTTTTGCTATCTTTAATACTATCACTGAGACTCACAATACTAATTTATTTTGGTTTGAAAACTTATTTAAATATCACCAAATAAAGAATTTGGTTTCTACTATGCCAAATCCCCCTTGAGTTTTGGTTTGAAAACTTGTTTAAATGTCACCAAATAAGGAATTTGGCTTCCACTATGCCAAATCTCCCTTGAGTTTTGATATAATCTTTCAAAATAATTTTTTAATATATATATATATATAATTAAAAAATATTAATAATAAAATCGAAGAGAAAAAATTCAAAAAAATATATAAAGGAACTTAATATTCCATGATTACTTTTCCTCTATGGGGAAAAAACAGAATCCCCCACCCTTCTTTTAAAAGGCTCTTTTTTTTCAAATTGTAATCCACTCAACTATAAATTTTGTAATTATTTTTTATTTTTGAAAACATCTAAATTGTTTGTTTATTATATCTATGGAAGGCACAGTATATTGTAATTATTACTTTGTATATTGTAATTATTACTTTGTAGTCAATCTGCTTTGAATTTAAAGATTGACTACAAAGTAATAACTATAAGTAATAATTTACAGTATATTGTAATTATTACTTTGTAGTCAATCTATACAGTATATTATAAAGTTTTCTAAAGTGTTTAAAAATTTATTTATTATACTGATTATTTTGTAAATTGAAAAATAAATTTAATTTTTTTAAATATAATTTTTTATTTTGTAATTGGTTATTAGTCATGATTAGAAAAATTTTGTGTGGTTTTACCACTATTTCTTTGATAAATAAAATAATTAAAAAAAAATGTCATTAGATATAACTCATGTCATCCATGATCTCTATGCAGAGTCTTAAATGTCGAGGTAGGGAAATCATCCTTCACCTACCAGGGAAATCCTGTAGATCATGAGCTCAAGATTTTCACTAGCCATGTGTTCTAACTTGGACAACACATATTGTCATACAACCCTTATCTACATACAAATTATGCAACCCAATCTTGTTTCGGATGTGACTAGAGGGTTGATTAATTGACGTGAGTGGTAATGTCCCTCTAAATAAAGTATACTTCCAGTTGCATGACTATGTAACTCTCATTTAGGTATATTACAATAATTTAAATTGCAGTATATTACAGTATATTGTAATTATTACTTTGTAGTCAATCTATAGAGTATATTATAAAGTTTTCTAAAGTGTTTAAAAAATTATTTACTATACTGATTATTTTGTAAATTGAAAAATAAATTTAATTTTTTTAAATATAATTTTTTATTTTGTAATTGGTTGTTAGTCATGATTAGACAATTTTTGTGTGGTTTTACCACTATTTCTTTGATAAATAAAATAATTAAAAAAAAATGTCATTAGATATAACTCATGTCATCCATGATCCCTATGCAGAGTCTTAAATGTCGAGGTAGGGAAATCATCCTTCACCTACCAGGGAAATCCTGTAGATCATGGGCTCAAGATTTTCACTAGCCATGTGTTCTAACTTGGACAACACATACTGTCATACAACCCTTATCTACATACAAATTATGCAACCCAATCTTGTTTCGGATGTGACTAGAGAATTGATTAATTGACGTGAGTGGTAATGTCCCTCTAAATAAAGTATACTTCCAGTTGCATGACTATGTAACTCTCATTTAAATGATGTGAGATCAATAAATTAAGTATAACTCCCATTTAAACAATGCAATTAGGTATATTTCGAGTTGCACTACTATGTAATTCTTACTTACTTAAACAAGGGCTGCATGGCAGCGCAATCCCTGCCGAGTTATTTGGGAAATATATGTTGAACATTGAAACCTAATATGATGAAATGAGGTAATGAATAGTTTTTGTCAAAAGATAATAATTAAACAATACATATAATACATAAGAATAGCATTATTGTTTATGCAATAGGAGAATGAGAAGTAGCCCCGAGGGTTAGCTCAAGTGGTTCTGAGCCAGTGATGCAGGAGCATCGCTCCACCTCATCAAGCGCCAACAAGCCAGCGCATCAGTGCACTTTGAAGAACAACCTCCAAGGGAAGAGAGGCGTCAACTCTCTCATTTTGCCCCAAATTTAAAATTTTTAATGTAATTGAATGTGAGTAAATGTTTGTTGGCTCAAGGAAAACCGAGCCACTATCTTTGTACAAGCAATTTATTGTAATAGATAGGGTCACCTTTAATGGATGACAGTAGGAGGGATCTAGATTTGATTCGGACTAGATGCCCATTGAATATAATTCAATGCAAATTCAATGTGAGTAGGTGGATGGAGGGAAGGCTCGAGGAGGCACTCTTTTGTGAAAGACCTTTGTTTTTCAAAATTCATTAGGATGAAGAGTTGTAGATGAGCAAGTAGAGAGCTCAAGAGAAGAGAGGAGAAGAGTTGAGACTTTGTTGCAGTCCAACCTTTGTAAATCTTTGTACAGGTACATTTAGATATAATGCAAAAGAAATTTTCTTGCATATGAGGTGTTTGTGTTCTTATGTGTCGAGAATAGTTATTTTTTTAATGTTTTTTTGTGTTTATTCATGTATGTTGTAGATGTGAAAGTAGGTTACATTTGCAGGTTTAGATAGACTTTTCTATATTTGTAGATTTGTGAGTAGTTATGGGCTCTTAGGCTTGTGCAAAGAGTGCACACCAGAGTATTGAAAACTCTGTGAAGCCAGTGCAAGGAGTGCACTTGAACTTTGTTGTGAGTTCAGAGAAGAGCGTGTCAGGTGGGCACACCAAAACCATTCTGAAGCTCAGAAGGAATAGTACCAGAGAAGACCTATCAGAGTTGTTGAACACTCTGAAGAAGATCTACCAGAGTTACTGAATACTCTGGGCTTTGCAAGGAGTGCATTGAACAAGTGCAAGGAGTGTGTGAGAACTCTAGTTCGAGTTTTGTGAGAAGGTTTCTAAGAGGTTACACTAGAAGGAAAAGCTTAGGAGGAGTAGTGCGAGTCAGCATAGGAAGCGCAAGGAGTGTGCATGAAGACTTTTGGAAAAAGTCTTAAGTCTAAGTCTTTTAGAAACTCGGAGTGTAAAGAGTGCACAGGGGCAACACTCTGTTAAGTGTTAGTAAAATTCAAGGAGAGAGCACAAGGAGTGCACCAGAGGACGGGTGGATTCAAGTCCATAAAAGGAGGAAGAGCGTCTTCGCTGCCAGGAGGGAAGAAGGATTTATTCAGGGAGAAAAGGGTCGAGACCCTTAGAGATTTGAGCAAGTCAAAAGCTTAGGAGAGATAGTGTCATTGTGCACGAGGATTCTGCAAGGAGTGCATAAGGCAGAGACAATCCAAATTTAGGATCGTAGGAGAAGCACAAAACATACGTAAGTGAACTTGTTTTAAGTTCAAAGCTCAGGGGGTACAGTGTCATTTGAGGCCGAGGAGTTAGAGTCCAGCAAAAGGATCAAAGGTCGAAGCCTTTGAAGTCATTAAGAAAATCCTTCATTGGAAGGCAAAGCGCGTAGAGGAAGAAGCTACAGTGGTCGTCGATCTCGGCGGGAGAGTAGATGTGGACCATTAGATCTGAGTCCAGATAGGAGAAGGAGCATGCACGAAGGATAAATGATCCTAGCCATCGAATCTAAGCGCAAGTCATAGCAACTGTCTGATCCAGGTAAGTTGCTCGGGGTTTAACCCCCTATACCCTTTTGAACTTTGTAAGTTCGGAGGATTCACTTATTTAAATAGTTGAACAATTGAGATCTGTTCGAGAGGATCCAGGATCTTTTATCACCCTTAGATCTAGAGAAGTAGCATGGGGTTTAACCCTGTAAGTCCTTGAGATTTCACGTGACCAGAGAATTTGTGGGCTAAGTTTAAAGAAGGAGTTATCGAGGAGCGGGAATCAACAACTGAGATCCATTCGGGAGTTTGCAGGAGAGAGGGCAGTCGTTAGATCTAGAAGAGTTGTGCTAGCATTAATCGATGAAGTCCTTTAGACTTTGCGTGTTTGGAAAATTTGGAACGTGGAGGCATCAGGACCTTCAAAGTCCCAAAGGGTGGAGCTAATCATAATCGCCCATCATAGTGGACACGTGTCGTCAGATCTGGAAGCCCAGCGATAGAGTACTCCGAAAGATATTTGAAAAGGTGTTAAGGGGACTCCCAAGCTCCGAAGAGCCGGAGTCCATCTGAACCGTCCATCTGAGAGGGACATGTGTCAGTAGATCTAGGAGTCTGAAGCTTCAGTACTCTGGAGGAAACAGGTTGAGGTGAGGCGAGAATTCTCGATGAGCTGGAAGCCAGAGTGAATCTTGGTCATTCGTTGGAACAGACACGTGGAGAGTGGATCTGAGCTTCGTTAGTTCGGGGTTTGGAGGATCTAAGTTGTGTTGGGGCGAGAATACATGGAGGCTCGAAGGTCAGATCTCATCTTGGTCATCCAAATCAGTGGACACATGGCAAACGATTAGACCCTCGGTCAGTTCGAAGGTTCGGTAGAAAAGCAGGTTGGAGCAGCTAGGACTCTCAAAGCCTGGAGCCCCGAAGTCATTTGGGTCATCCATTGGAAAAGACATGCATCGACAGATTAGGAGATCCGGAGGGTAAATACTCAGAGAGATTAGAAGGAAGCAGGGTTGGTTTGGACCGTTGATCATGGAAGGATAGGTGGCAGCAGATCCATAGGTCGGGAGTTCTGGCACTCCGGAAGAAACTTAGAGAAGAGTTGTTGAGGACTCGCGGAGGCCCGAAGCCTAGATTCAATCCCAATTGTCCATTGGAGAGGACATGTGGCGCAAGATCCCGCAGTTCAAGGACTTGACACTTCAACAACTTGGCATTGTCGTGCAGAAGGGGAGAAAATTTGTCGAAGTCCCAAAGGAATCTTGGTCATTGATCTAGGAGGGGACACGTGGAGGGTAGATATTAAGTCCGCTTCTTCGACATTTCGACGTCGGGAGATCCAAGAAGTTGTGTTGTGTGGATGGCCAATGAAAAATGGTTGAAGCCTGAAAGAAGTTGATTTGGACCGTCCATCGGTCATAACATTGTGGACCATCGATCTAAGACTCGGTGAAATTGCTTTTCGGTGATCCGGGAGATTTGTGGAAAGGGCGTTGTGAAGAAATCGTTGAAGCCCTGAAACAAAATACGAGTCATTGATCTTGTCTCCTAGTGGTCGACAGTTTGCAAGTGTTATATGTGCTGGAGCGGAGAATAAATAGTTGAAGGGTGAAGCCTGAATTAACGCCTTTTAACTTGGCGCTCGGTCACAACCCAGGGTCATATGTTATTTTCGCCGAAGGAAACGAGGATAAGGTCGAATTCAAACTTGTAAAAGGAAGGGGGCTTAGTAAAATATTATGTGGGTTCAGTGATTGGACCTACACAGGAAATTTGAGGACTTGTGAATATTAACAAGGGTTTAGCAAGAGCCCAAGAGCTTATCGAGCTTCCGATTTGAACAATCCTAGACCAGGAGGTCGAGTGGACCTCGGGTCAGGGAGGGGTCTACATCAAGTCGTATCAGAGCAGATTATTTTCTGTAGACAACAGGCAAGGGGAGAAGATGAAGACAAAACATTGATGCTCTGTAAGGATTGTTGGCCAGAGGGAAACAATCGGCTAACAACCAGGAGGGTTGTGGGAGGAAGCCAATAGCGCTCTCAGTTGCAGAGCAGGAAAAGCAGACAGTCAGGTGGGCTGAGACAAAAATAACCAGTTGCATTCTTAGAAGTGGGAGGAAAATGGCTATTGAAGGCCATAAGCAGGGTCATAAAAAAGACCTTAATAAGATGAGAAAGGAGCAGAGGAATAAAGAGCTCAAGAAGATCCGAGCAGAACTCGACAGGCTAATATTGAAGATGCAACAAGAAGCACGAGGAAGTTGGAAGTACGAATGGTCCATGAAGCAGAAGGCAAAGTGGCATGTCTAGCAGTTGGTCGCCAAGAGGCAGGAATAGGTGTTGAGGAGGTGGCTGAGGCATGTTGAAAACCTCAGTGCCACAGAGGAGGAAATGGTTTGCGTTTACGAGCCAGAGGTTGGAAGCAACCTCAGTGATGAGGAAGAGAGATCAACCGAAGATCTCATGCACTGCTAGGAGGGAAAAGGTGAACTTTTAGATTGTCAGGTGGGAAATAAGAAGAGATTAGCTAAAGATATCGTAAACTGCCAAGTGGGCAGAGGTGGTAATGCAGATTTCTAGGAGGGCAATGAAGAGGGATCAAGCAGAGATCTCGTAGGCTGCCAGGAGGGCAGAAGGGAACTTTCAGATTGCCAAGTGGCCAATGAGATGAGATCAATTGAATATCTCATAGACTGCTAGGAGGGAGGGAGTGAAACCTCAGGTTGCCAGGTGGGCAAGAAGTAGGATGGAGTGATATTGTCTGAAAGTCTCATGAACTCAGAGGAGAGTTCATATTAGCAAGCAATGATGACAGAGGAGGAGGATTAGAGGCACATTCTAATCATTGGAGGAATCAACATATTCCTGCCAAGCAGCTCAGTAGAGTCCAATGCACATGTTGAAGGTGCATAAGGAGAAAGACAACCAACCAAGATTGTCAAGGAGGAGAAGGTGCAGACATTGACATCTGTCGAGGAGATGAGAGAAGAAGAGGAGCATTTAGATCAGGTGCTCACTCAATGGGAGAAATAATTGAAGTTGTTGGAGGATTGGTTGAGCAATCCAGACACAGAAGTAGACTACCAGAAGGACACAATCATGCAGAATGAGGAGAAATTCCATCCCGAGGAGCAGTTGGATGAAGCTGGACTTGTACCAACACAAGGAGAGGAACTGATGCCCCTTGATTTGTGATAATAATATTATTCATTTTTCTTTGGACTTTCTTGAGGATGATGTCAAGATCAACATCTGTTTCCAACATGATTTCTTCCATTTCTATCACTTTATGCATAAATCCATTTAGGTCATAAATTTGTGCAGCCTTGATGGAAAATCTCACATTTGAGGGAATTTCATTTTTGTAACATTCGAGTATGACTGGAGCATTTGGATTCTATTCCTCTGGAATCTGATTTAGTGTCTTGAAAAATATTAGATTGAAATCTCTAATCCTTTCATCCTTTTTCAAACAGATTTGGGTGAATTACGTGAGCAGAGTATGATATGCTACCTAAGGAGCATACATAATCAAGAGCATGGTTTCTAAGTCATCAAATGATGAAATTGATCTTGCAGGAAGAGACATATACCATTCATATTCCAATCATGTCAATGTATGAAGAAAAAGTCTGACAATTACATCATCATGTTCTACTAAATGATTATCATACATATTCAAAACGATATCCATATGTATTTTGGGGTCCATCACTCCATCTCTTGAAAATTTTGGCAATGCTCTGTGTGGAACAGTTGAAAATCGATGTTGTTATCCTTGTATATTGAGTGGGCTATTTCTAACCCTTATTCATGGAACTCTTTGCCTTTCTTCATGATTCTTGGGGTTTTCATTTCTTTCTTGTCTATGGATCCTAAAATCCTTAGAAACCACTTATTACTTTACATATATACATGCAATATATAACTTTATTCATAATAATTTATTGATTGTATTGAGGTGATTTGTAGAATTTTGGTGATGTGCTTCTTATCCAAAAACTCATAAATTAATGATTAATTTGCATAATGACGAGATGCAACAGTAGAAAATAAGATAACTCAAATTATATATATATATATATATATATATATATCACTTCATCTTCAAAGTCCTTTTAGATAGCATAATTGTTCTCCATCATCTAAAAATACCAAATTACATTACAATATGGGCTCACAAAAAACCAATTTAATGGACTCTTTAATTCCAATACTTAAAACAAGAAAATAAGTTTACCATTGAAATCCTTGCAAAATTATGAGAAATTTGACTGTAAATTTGACCAAATTTCGAACTGGCTCAATTTCATCCTCTTTGGCACACAAAACAATGCGTTAAATGCTCATTAATGGAAATTTGAGATAATACTTTTACAAATGACCTCAAATTCAGGATCCTTACAAAAAATCGTGAAAATGAGTATAAATTTTCCTAGGTGTTGTCATTATACCTCATGGCATGCTTTATGAGACAACCATACTTCGACTTCTCCTTAGCACACAAATTGAGACATTCATACGACCTAGAAACCCATACCCTACATTGGGATTCATGCCATCTTGAGATCTGTGTAGACCTGGGAATGCATGCACATTGGGATTTGTGCCCATATATAGGCCAAGGTCTGAAAACCTCCACACATATATTAAGAAACTTAATTTCAAATATAGTGGAATCCTATAACAAGCGGGACTATTGGCACAATGGTTAAACCGTTGGTATATTATCCCGGATGTCCCGGGTTCGATCCTCCACATGCACTATTTGATGGGTTATATTATTATATATACTATATATATAGTATATGGTTTAAACTATATATATATATATATATATATACATGTTGGTTAATTCGTTATCCCCCCGTGAATCTTTGAAGTGTGGTCGTATGCAATAACCCAATAACCAGGGAATGGGGGCCTAGCCCTCGAACCCTTTTCCCCCAACCATGCCACATTTCAACTATAAATAATATTTTAAATGTATAGTGTTAAGAAACATTATTGTGGCGTGATGGTAGGAGAGCTTTGTTAAAGATTTGGGAGGTTATGGAGCTCATGGGTTTGACCCCCATTGACTCCATAATTTTACTAAACCATACCAATATATTCTAATGGGAGGTTGCCACATGGTGGCCTCTCATTGGTTGAACCTTGCCACATGTCA
>ML797297.1:280876-321747 GCA_009831015.1 Picea engelmannii | reverse complement strand
TAAAGTTTTGTAATAGATCAGATTTTAGTATATGTGTAATCTTTAGATCCATCATTTGAGGATCTTAGTCGAAGTTTGTAAAGGCTATTTAGCCTATGAAGTTTTTATTGGAGGGGGGTGGAGCAGTCTTCATGACTGTGGTTAGACTTTGTAAATTATAAGCAAACGATGTACTTAGATTTTTGTTGAGTTTATATTTGACTGCAGAATTTCCTCTCTGAATTTTTGATCAGACTTCCTTTTCTTTCCATTCTTTTCTGTATATGTGGATGGATGGTAAAGTTCATCGTGTCTATAATTCATTTGATGACTGAGAGATGCCATTCTTTTGTTGCATTAGTGTATTTAGATCCGACATATAGTTTACTACTGTAATTGACCATTTGTATATGCTTTTAGTGTATTGAATCTGTTGATACAATATTGTTCTCTTTTCCATATCGGTTTTAACTCATCTGATATGTTCAGAGAGGACTTTGTTTTTCGGAATGTGTTCATCATAGTCTTGTCTAAGTGAGGCTTAATAGTTTATAGATTGATCCAACCTGCAAATTCTTTCATCCAACCAAATAGTTTTATGTTACCAAGCACGTTCCCTTTACAGTCAGGGAAAGACTCTTGGAGTGATAACACTAGGAACCCCAAGATAACCACCAAGGTGAAAAATAGTAAAAAACATAACTTCCAAGCAAATGTCTTGCAATCATAAAGAAACCTTTGAAACTTATATAAATGCCCCAAGTATTAAAATGACACTTACCATGAAACTTGACTAGTCACCTCATGAAGCAAGAATTGTCGCCCTCGGTGGATCAAGTTAGTGTGGTGGACGTTGCTCTATTGTTGATAATGATGTGAAGCGTGGTGAAGAAGAGGGGCTCTGTGGACTATGTTATCCATCTAGCTCTCGACACTCCATGTCTGCTACCTGGGGGCCTTGAGACATCATCTCCTTAGTTACCCCTAGGTTGGGAGGTTAATGAGCTTCATATGTTGCATGGTAAGTCAGGCAGTCTCATTTCAATGTTACCTCTAATTCTTGAAACGATATGTACAACATCATTTTTCCATGTAGTAATTTTTTAGATTAGTCCACTCATTGTATCTAATGCATAGTAGAATGTGAGGTTTCTTTTGTCTTTTTACTTTCTTGAATGCCCATGTATAACATGACATGATTATATTGAGAAAACTTTGTTTAGTGTCAAGTGTTTAGTAGTGTATTTGCCTATAACAATAGCACATATCATGTCCTCATAATCTTATGGTTCCCTTTCCAAGAAATATTTCCTTTTTAGAATGAATGTTGTTTTCGACAGTGGTGATGCCCTTGAGCTAGAATGCAGTGGTAGAGAAAGCATTATGTGAGTTGCTTCACAATTAGATATTTGTTGTAAGTCTACAAGAGATTTTATAAGTAGTTGCATTAATTTCACTTTTAAATCCTCGCTTTTAGTGTAGTGTACACTTAGAGAACTTGTGTTGTAGACCCAGGCGCCTACATATCAAAATCACATAGAAAAATCACTCATAGAATACCCCAAAATTGTAAATGGATTAAAATAAACAAGCATTCCACATACAATCTATCATCCAAGTAAGAACACAATAAAGACATTCAACAACAACCTCTACAACTTTATTAAATCAATGACCAATGCTCTCAGACCCTATTACAATCACCAAGCCCATGCACAGGACTTTGGATCACACACCACCACCAACAACTACAAAAGACCAAATAAATTTAGAGGCAAAGGTCCTTTGTTCAATTGCAAATCTCATATTTACGCTTTAGGCCATAATTGTTCAGTTCCAAAGACTTTTCATTTCCATGGGTAACTCAAACATTTTTTTACAATTAATAAATGGGTAAAAATTAACTTTTTAGCTTTTAAATACAAGCCAAGTGCCAAAGTTTGAATACTCAAAGTCAAATTGGAAAAATAAATACATGGAAGAAATTTTGTCCTTTTATGTTTGTGCTATGTAATTGAAGTCATTGCACCCCTTAAACTCAATATTTGTTTATGAAATTTGGAAGATAGATAGAGGAAGATGTACTTTACATCCTATAAAAAAATTAGACTTTGATTCTAAGTATTGGCTATGTGAAAGTCAAAATAGTGAACCCTTGTTTCTAGAAAATTAACGTGTGCAATATTTAAACTAGACATGATTTGGGCGCAGTACTTAAAATCAATATTTTTTTTTTATGAAATTTGGTGGAAAAATAGAAGGTGTCCTCTATAATATATCCAAATTTTAGACCTTAAATATAAAGTATGAGAACACAGTGATCAAAATACTAGACCCATGTCACCACTAAAACTCTGGAAAAAACTAGAAATAAAACACATAACTAAAAAAAGTGATTTTGGGCATGCAAGACTGCCAAAGGCTTGAAGACGATCTTCCATCAGTTTGTGAATGTACAATTAAATTTTTCCATACGCAAGATACATTATGTTGCTACAACATAAGCATTAAAAGAATATTGTGTATCGATATTTGTGTATCATAACAAACATAATTACATACTTTACGAGAACCCTCAAGAGTTCTTGTTTTTTTGAGATAACATTTCATGATTGTTTTTACCCATATTTGAAAAAGTGGTGCTCCATAACCACCATTTTTTTTAAGTAATTTTTGACATTTTGAATCTTCTTAGTTATAAGATATCAACATTTTTTTTCAAAAAAAATATCCATGGTGTTTTTTCTTGCTTTTTAAAAAAATTTCAAAGTTTTTATTTTTATTTTTAACATTATTAAAAATGCTATGTGTCATTTATTCTTCCAATGTTCTAATTTCATCTAATTATATATTCTTAATTTTAGGATGTTAAACATTTTAAAATATGATTTAAACTATTGTCTTTGACACTTTTTAAACTTTACATCAATGCATAACTAATAGTTGTAGCTAAATAACATCATTTTTAAACATTTAGCCAAAATTTTTACATTTAAAAGTTATTTATAATGAAAAACATATACATTTTATAAGTTTTTGTTATACATAAAGTGCCATGTCAAATAAAGCATTTTTATGGTTAGAATTGGAAAGAAAAAAGGAGAAAAATAATAATAGTTTTTTACAGATTTAATGTATAAAATTGCAATATTTAATGTTATGTTCCTTGAAGTAATGATTCAAATGGAAATGAGAGCCAAAATTTAAACAAGATAATATGATAAAGAACATTTTAAGAAGATTCACCATACAATTATTGGCTCAATCGCACTTGCTTGTGTCTTTCCTAACACTAGGGGGTTGAAGACCCAGGGTTCGTCCAGAGTTTGACAAACAAGAACCCCAAGGCATCGACATATCAATCCTCAGCCAAAGACTGAAGAAGGTCTCACTCGAGACACCATGAGGATCACATAGGCCATTTGGTCTTGTGTCAATAACGATGAAGGACTAGTTGGACAAAATCCCATTCAGACGGGCATTCAGATAATCCATTTAAAACTACCTAACAATTGATAGTAAGCAATAACAATACACACATTCATTGACACATAAGTAACACATCATAAGACCATAATTACTACATCTTTATTATCTTTGTTCCATCATCACAATCATACATTAAGTAATTCATTCATTGACAACAACAAAGCCTTGCTCTCTTATACATTTTCCCGGTGTTACATTACACAATGCCATGTGCTTCCTTTCAGACTCTACCAATGGGATCGACTCAGACTTACAACTAGGGACTTTAAAAAACATCAGCTTAGAGCGAGCTCAATGACAACAATACCCACAACTATCAAAACAATGACCCACTGACTAACTTGTTAACTCTATTTTTGTTGTCGTTGCTTCGTTTTATTTGCTTCTCGGCTCTAACACTCTAAAACTTTTAGTTATGCCCCACTCACTCCTCTGATTCCAGTCTTTCACACTTTTGTCACCCGCATGCATTCTATGTAGCCTCTTTGGAATTGTGGCAATCTCAACTACCTTTCCATCTCATCTTCTTTCTGCTCCACATTCCCTCATGCTAATTGTAGTAATCATTTGAAGAGATTTCTTGAAGATTCTTTCTTGATTTTGGCGTACATGAGATGTCTTCTTGATTTTTGGCGCACATCAAAAAACTCAGACCAATGCACATTTAACAGAACTTGAACTGACACGAAATAAAAAAACTTGACTTAATGTGCACACCTCCTGTCACCCCTTGCATAATTGCTTGAGTGTGCGTAAAACTAGAATGGGCATGCACAACTTTGTTTGTGCGCGCACAATATTTACCAAAAACTTTGGGTGTTAACAGGCCCCCACTACTAGTATTAGTTTGTCCTCGAGCCAACTGCCTCAAAGAGTGACTGATGTAATGGACTTGAGTAAGAGAAAATCATATGTCCAAGTTGTAGTTGTAACCTAACATAGGTCCTATAATGCGTTGAGCAGTCCTCGAGGTACACGATGGCTTTGGACTTCATTTGGCCAAATGCTCATTATTTCTCTCTTTGAGGATTTATGTGGTGATGAATGAGGAATTTAGCAAGTATGGGGCCCAAGCCATCTGAGTCCCTTAAACACATCGTTCTGTTGTGAGGACCACTCCCAGAGTGCATTCCTCTTTCTGGCACTTGCAGATGAGCTTGCATGCGAGTAATTGTGTTGCAAATTGGACAAATGGATTATAATCTCGAGGATGACTAGCCCCATTTTTCCTTTATGTGTTCCAAATCGAGAATAAACCTCCTCCTTAGTGTCATCTTTTGCTTAAAGGGTAACCATTGGATATTCACAAAAGTAGGAAGGCCCAAAATCTGATGCATTGTGTCTTGATCAATAGGGTAGGGTTGGTCCAACAATAGGTATCCCCTATGCATCCTTATGAGGAGGAAGCAAACACAAGATTGAATAGTTAGGGTGCGACCAGAATGCAGACATTTGAACAATGTGAGAATTCCAGATTTATTTAAAGGCCTTCCCATTCCTGAGTCACGACTCACTCAGTACCATCTTATTTCTGGATGACCTCTGTATATTTATCAAACTGCAGCTCCAAGAACTAATTGGAGTCCCTGACGTTATAATCAACACATTTTAATAGAGAAACCTTCTCGAATGTTGATCGTTCAAACTATACCCTGCATGGAAGCATGGGATCGAGAATCAATTGTTCCTTCATGGCCTTAGACTGTGCTATAGTAATTATGTTATGAGAGCTAGTAGATAGTTAATGGGGTTATGCACTTTTGTCTACTAACGCCTTACTAAGAGAGAGTGGAATAACGCTCTCATAAATTGGGAAATAAATAACAAGCCCAAAACACTCCACTCGTTCTTAATATAAGGAAACTATAATGGTGCCCGTCGTTCATTGAATCGTGGAGTTATTGTTCAGTCCCTTACCTAAGCTGACCAGTACCTTCCTTCATCCCAGTGATTGAAGTCGTCGTGCTGGACTTTAATCAATCACTGCAACTTTAATGTCGAGCTTTATTCCAGCAACCAAAATTAAATCCTCCTTTATACTAAATCAGGCAAATAATCCTCTTGACCATGACATTAATTATTTGATTTTCCCAAAATTAGATGAAGTTGACACAATGTAATTACTTGCCATATCAACCGCTATTAATACAAATATTTCTTCGTTGTTGAATCTAGCAGAATGGTGATGATGTAGACGAATTTGTGCATTCATAAGTCTTATTCTTTGGGGGTGTCCCACATGCTTCTTGCACACCCTTGCATCGGTGTGCTCTTGGTTAACTGGTCGCAAAAACCCCTAGCGGGTCGTGACGCTTCTTCATTTGAGCCCATCTGGTCAGTTTAGACCTTGGGGGGACTACACTTGGCCCTTCTAGAGATGGAAACATCCACCGACTACCCACTACTCCCTTTCTCTTGTGGGACTCATCTGTTCGCTCAATGGGGTTGAGTGGGATTGAATGGGTGGGTGTTCTTTCTATTACAACATATGGTGTAGTCAGATCCATCCTCCGCATACGTGACTCCCTTACTTGTCCCATAGAAAATTGAGGAACCAGGGGAACAAAGTTATTTCTCGGCAGTGCACGCTGGGCCTTCAGGTATTGACTGCACGCCTCGCTTCTTGGCTATCCATCGACATTCACAAGAACCCATGTACCGACAAATATCTACATCCAGTCTGAATCTTTCTTGCATGGATTCTTCCACTGCTACCCATTCACGGGGAGGTTCTCGATGTGTGGTCCACCATTGCACATGTACTCCTATGAGCACCGTATCAAGAACATGAACCCGATGGTGTTCAGGAATGTGTTGCATCCAAACAATAAATGTAACCACCAGATCTGACCCATCAAACCGATAGGATCTAAACTCTTCTTCGCACACTTTGGCGGTAATGCGCATGCATCTTCTTGTTTAAACTTCATAAATCTTATTCTGCCACCTTTCCATTACATCGTCCAAATCAATATCATAGAACTTTACACTCCTTCAACTTATTTCCCCATCTGTTGTGGGATTGGCATAATCTTCCCTGCGCCCTGTGATCTTGTAGATATTCTTAATAACTAAGCTCCGCACATCCTCATCCATCGGCTCATTGTACATGTCCCCTTCATTAGGATCAAGAAGTGTGATCACGTGCAAGGTATCAGCCTCAAACGACATCTACCACTTCTTCAAATTCAACACCACATTTTTTTTGAAGGCCCAATCAATGCCAAGTAATGGAGGGTAGGGATCATAATCATCCATAATCTCTATTACTTCAAATTCAACCTTTGTCTTCACCCCTTCTATGTTCACTTCAACTTGCTCCAATTGGCCTATAGGGTAGATGATGTATTGATTTTCCAACCATAGTTGGATGGGTGACCAACCAAACTTGGTTTACCCATTAATTCCCATGACTTTTTTGGCAGGATGTTCACGTCGGAACCTAGATCCAACATGAACCCATCCATTTCATAACTCCTAAGTTTAGTTGTCATCTTGAATTCTTTGCCTATGCACTTCTAGTTGCTGATTTGGCATAAATCTCTTTCTGGTAGGGGGGATGATATAGTTCTCTCCATCCCTTATTCCCCCATGTAGGTTGCTAACATCTGTGTCAAATTTCTCGCAACATCGGGATCGTTTAACAATCTCAAACAACACCGTAAGAAATTACTTACTTGATCCTCAATCCATGTTTCATGACCCAAGTTACGCAGTGCCTCTTTGTGCATTGTGTGCTTCAGTTCCTCATGCATTTGCTCCTTGATTGCTCTTTGTTCAATGTGTTACATCTCTTCCTCTCTACACGCTTCTTCCAATGACCTCTGCGTCACACATTGTATTTCTTTGCACATGCAAGCTTCCTCCAATGAACATTGTGTGGCGCACTGCAATTCTTCATGGGCGCGAGCCTCTACCAACGACCTTTGCATCACTTGTTGAACTTCTTTACATATCCGAGCCTCCTCAAGCGACCTATGTGTCACATGTTGTAGCTCTTCTCATGCTCTTTCTTCCTCTATGGCCCTCTACGCGTTGCGCATAAATTGCTTTTGATGGGCGGCATCAAACTTAGGAGGGGGTTGCACTACCTTTCTTATATTCGCCTCCAGCCTTTGACCCGAGCGTTCACCATGCTCAAAGTCCATCCCCTTCTTCGCTCCTATGTGATTTACCACCCATACATCAACCTCATCATCCTTCTTCTTGTTCCCGCGCGGTTTTGTAGTGACCATATTGCAATGTGTCTTCTTCTCTTCCCAATTCTTCAACAAGTCTAGACAACACTTTGTAACATGCTCTGGGTTGTAGCAGTACCCACAAAGAGCTCACAGTTTGGTACAAAATCTTGACACATGGCCAATTCTCCACAATTAAAACAAGTGGGGGGTCTATCTCCCCTCCCTCCATATCCTTATTCGCAACCGCATCCATAGCTACCTCTAGGACCACCATTTTGTTCCTCCTCACTAATACATACGGGGTCAATATTAGACAAAAACTGTCGATGATAAGGATAAAATTAATCACATCGTCGCATTTTATGACATAATTGTTAAAATTTTAATCATTTTTTTTGGGCGCCCCAATGTGCGTCGTACTTTGGACATACTTCTAGGTCCATCGATCTTGCGACATTCTTTCATCGATCTAGAAAATGCCAACTACCCGTTTGAAAACGGTTTAACGGTCACTAACTTGATCAACTTTGACATAGTCAACATTTGTCGGAAGACCAACGATGGTGAGCGATTTTGACTATTTTTTTGTAGGTACAACAGTTGTAAATTTTTTTCTGCTCATTGTTTGTTGCATGAATTATTAGTCTTTTTTCTATGCACTACTTACCTCAGATCCAATTCTTGATCTGCATAGCTCAAATTTTGTACTTTGAAGGTTAAAAATTTCTAATATTTATTTGTCTCCTTTTAAATACCCACATTAGATCCCTAACCCCTAGACCCTATTTTATTTGGGGACACAAATTGTTGCCTAGGAAATAGGTACGAACATGTCTACTCAATTCGATTTAATGACTATACAATTTGTCTTGGTTTAGTTCTCTTTTATTGTATGATTTTATTACTTTCTTACATTGAAGCTTTGGACCTTATGTGGTGAAAATCTATGGTTTTGATTTCTTGATTAATTGTTGACTATTGTTATAAACCTTAAATAATTCTATGACGACAATGGCTTAATTCTCTAGTACATTTGGGGTCAATATTTGATGACATTTGTACCATAAGAGTATATTCATATATTGTAGTTGTATTGCTTCGGTGGATTTTGTTATAATGGGAAATCCCAATGCCAAGGATTACAACTGAAGAGAATGAAAGAACTCTTGCTAGGTTAAGGATGACAATGGAGGCACATGGTGATGGGAAATGTTATTTCCCTTGCAATCAAGGCAGGGGCTTTAATAGAAGAAGAGTTGTAAGATAAACAATTGAAATACATTGTTAGAGGTATGGGCATGTTGAAGGGGGGTATACATATTGTCCCATGCTAAGTTATTTATTGTATATGTCTTTGTATTGAGTGTATTTATAAATTTTTCTTTCGTTTTAATATTTGTTATATACACTAATGTTATCGATTGTTTGTAATTATAAAGATAAATCCTCCTAGGTGTGTGTTGTCAGATAAATATGTGGCTAGTAATAGTATAAATACTATTGTACAAGTTGTTGAAGATGGTATGGATATTGAAGATCAACTAAATCCTATGGAAGAAGATGACACCAATAATAATGTTGAGTCGGACGATGGGACAAATAGATTGATTCATGACATCTTTTCTCCTATCGACGAGGACAACTTTGATGATATTCATGATGTACCTCTGTTTGACAAGGCACAACAACCCCTTTATGAAGGCTCAAGAACAAATATTCTCTCTGCTATAATGTTGTTATTGAACTTGAAGGTATTGAATGGTTTTTCAAACACTTGTCTCACACAGATCCTAAGGTACGTAATATAATTCATCACATATTATACGTAAAGGTCGACTTTTTCCTCTCTATTTTTAATGTCAATTAATGTGTAAATTAAGGATGCAATATTTATGATTACTAAATTTATATTAACTAGTTATTTTTTATGTTGTAGATTGTTAGGTGAATTTTTCCTACCACCGTTAAATAATTTACCTCGCACATGCCGAGAGTCGTGTGCCATTATGAAAGATATTGGAATGGAGTATCAGGATATTGATGCATGTACGAATGACCATATTATATATTATGGACAATATGCATAATAAACAAAATGCCCGTAATATCAAATCGGTATATATCGAATTTCTCAAGTAACAAAAAAGGTGTCTCACAAGGTTCTTCATCATATTTCGATAATTCCACGTTTGTAGAGATTATTCAAGTGCCAAAGCATAACACAATTTATGGATTACCATGCATGACATAGAAGTGAATATGATGTTGGGCCGTTTCATGCTTGTGCACGTCCTTAATGTTAGGGGCTTTGGACTCAAGGTTTGTCTAGAGTTGACCAACAAAACCCCCAAAGCATCGACATATCAATCTTCAGCCAAGGCCGAAGAAGGTCTCACCCTGATCCGGATTATTTTCGGCACGAAATGAGAGCGGAGATATAATAAAGAAATGCACAGAGATATCACAGATATCCAATAATATAACATATATGTATCAGAGATGCAACCATAAACACAGAGATACAATAATACATGATTTCTATTAATGAAAGAAATGTATAGAGACTGTAAAAATACAGAGTGAAAGATTTGCTAAAAAGGTGGCAATTTATCTCTCAGAAGAGATGTGACGACTACTTGCATTCACAAGAAGATAATTACAATGAGGCTCTGAAGGTCTTTTTTACAATAAAAAGGAATGCCCAAAACCCTAGACATCCAAAAACCTAACCCTAGGAGATGAAGCGCCAAAAGTCATGTGGGCCTCGTTTGGGTAAGTTAGTACATCAACTTCCCGGGGTCGTAACTTTTGCATACAATCTCCGTTTTAGGCGCATGATAGCCAGTTGGAAAGGTATCGTCGAGGAGATTCATTTTGGAGGTAATATTGAAGGAACTTCCATATTGCTCCCCGTTTTCCCAAAAATGTCGTTTAGGGCCTCAAAATGGCCCTTGAAGTTAAAAACTACTAAAAATAGTAAATTACCAAAATTGCTAGAAAACTGTTTTGAGCCAGTTAGAAAAGTTGGGTGCCTACCGATATCCACCTAGATCAATCCTCCCTCCTTAGGAAGCAATGGTCTCCATTGCGTTGAGTGCCCGGGGGAGAGGAAAAAATGTTTGTTGAATCTAAATCTTGGTGAGATGCTTGCCTTGCTAGAGATGTCACGCTTCTCAGTTTGTGGAAGTCTGTCAGAAACCTGTTGAGGCTGAGGTTGTTCAACAAGTCGAGCTACACGAGAGGACAGTGTGCAGAAGGAATCTGTGCGCTTTGCTACAACCTTATCGACCTGCTTCTATTGGATAAAAGGTGCTTGGGGCGAGGTTGTAGTGGTTGCAATGTCCTTCTGTTCCCCTTTTGAACAGATTGTGAAGAAGCTGAATTTTGCAGTATGAGATACTACCTTGCGGCACTGTTTAGGTGGAACAATAGTCAGAACTACCTCTAGTATTCTGTAGAGATGACCCCCTAGAGAAACAATGACATTGCGAGGTTGAGACTCATAAAAAACATGGCGTCTCCACATCATTGGCCCAAGAGAACATCACAGACCTCCAGTGGGGAAACATCACATAATACCTCATCCTTGAAGGGATCGATGCTGTATGACAATTGAAACTGCTGGCTGACATGAAGATCTCATCCTTGGCGAAGCCACCCGATGTTGTATGGTTGTGGGTGTGGTGTTGTCGAAAATCCCAACTGTTTGACGACCTTTGCTGAGATGAGGTTTTTCTGGCTTCCGCTATCAACAATAAAATGCAACAGGGTCCCCTTCACCCACATCTATGAATGAAAAAGGTGCCCCCCCTCTTCAAGATCTGTTGGTTCTTCTGGTTGAATTGTTGCGGCCGCGACAATAACAGTGGGGTCTGCGTCAATGATCCGTCCTTTACCAGTATTTTCATAATCAGATTATGAATTAGGGTTCGGCTCCTTGTATTTTATCTTGACCACCAATTACTGTTTTGAGCGACATTCATTGGTGTTGTGCCAGGGGCTTTTGTGGAAATCACACCATTTTTCAGTGTCCTTCTTTGTCTTCCTGTGACCCTTCTTTTCAAGTGGTTTAGACTGGTTTTCAGGAAGGTGTTTGTTAGGGTCATCTTTCTCATACTTTGGTTGTTGCGGATTTGCATCTTCAAACTCCCATTTGTTTTGGTGTCTAAATTTCTGCTCGATTTTAACAACATATCGATAAGTAGAACCGAGTGATGAGATTTCCATAAAATCCATTTCAGTTTGTATGTATCTGTGTAGAGCCCCGCGGTATTTTTGAACAAAATGTCGTTCGAAGTCCTTGATACCCAACTTGGTGCGCAAGGTATGGAAGGTATTGGTGAACTCTGAAACTGCTTGGCCCCTCTCTTGCCATAGTGTGGTCCATCTCATGTATTGGTCCTCATAGTTTCCAACAGGGTAATACTGTTCCTTTACCGCATCCACAAAAAAATCCCAAGTGGGCCCGACCCTATATATTCCAGACGCCTCTGTGGAAATTTGCTCCCAGTAAGTTTCCCACCAATGTTTGACATCAGGGATAGCTTTAAGGAGTGCGAAGGTGATCTTTTCTCTCTCAAAAAAATTGTGAACAGAGAAATAACCTTCTAGTAGATTTAACCATTTGTCTAGGGCTTTTGCATCTATCTGTCTTTCAAATATAGGAATATCAAAATTAACTTGTACCTTGAAAGGCAAGGTGCCTCCAATGTGGCCGCTTGATGAAGATGTGCCTGCTGCTATTGATAAGCATTGAAGGATGTGAGAAAAGGTCTCCATCATTTCATCCCTCTGTCGCGTGAGAGCTTGCTCAAGCAACAGATTGATAGAATCGTTTGCTCCGCTGTTTTTCTTTTCTTCCGCCATGGAGGGTTTCTTGGGCGTGCGAGAGAGATTGTCTTCAAGAGAGATAAGCTCGAGACCCAACTTTCTATACTCGGACCTCGTCGGGGACATGCATTGAAAAAAAAATGATCAAGAGCAACCTGCTCTGATACCACTGATCCAGATTATTTTCGGCACGAAATGAGAGCGGGGATATAATAAAGAAATGCACAGAGATATTACGAATATCCAATAATATAACATAAATGTATCAAAGATGCAACCATAAACACAGATATACAGTAATACACGATTTCTATTAATGAAATAAATGTATAGAGACTGTAAAAATACAGAGTGAAAGACTCGCTAGAATGGTGGCAACTTATCTCTGAGAAGAGATGTGACAGCTACTTGCATTCACAAGATGATAATTACAATGAGGTTTTGAAGGCCTTTTTTACAATAAACAGGAATGCCAAAAACCCTATACATCAAAAAACCTAACCCTAGGAGATGAAGCACCAAAAGTCACGTGGACCCCGTTTGGGTAAGTTAGTACATCAACTTCCCGGGGTCGTAACTTTTTCACACGATCTCCGTTTTAGATGCATGATAGCCCGTTGGAAAGGTATCGTCAAGGAGATTTATTTTGGAGGGAATATCTAAGAAATCTCTATATTGCTCCCTGTTTTCCCAAAAATGTCGTTTAGGGCCTCAAAATGGCCCCTGAAGTTAAAAACTGCTAAAAATAGTAAATTACCAAAATTGCCAGAAAACTGTTTTGAGCCAGTTGGAAAAGGTGGGTGGCCACCGATATCCAGATGGATCACACCCAAGATATAATGAGGATCACAAAGGCCATCTGGTCTTGTGTCGGGGATGAAGGAATAAACACACACATATCCATCTAGGTTGACATTCATACATTCCATAATTGACAACTTAATATTATTATTATGCAAAAACAATACACACACATATCCAAATAACACTTGAGTGACACATGATAGATGAGAATTGTTGCAGCTTTATTATTCTTTCCATTCCATTAAGCACACACATACATTAAGCAAAACATACTCGACAACAACAAAAGTCTCATGTTCCCTTAGACAATTCCCATAATTACAATATACTACGCCATGCACCCCCCTTTAGACTTTAGACATATGGAAGACTCAGACTTACAATAAGAAGCATTACAACCTTACAATACTACCGAGTCTCGGAGAGAACTCTTCAATATTGAACTACAACAACAACTTCGTGAATGCATTGAATGAGTAACTCTATTTATGTTGTCGTTGCTTCCTTTTATAGTTTTCTCTACTCTGGGAGCTCTGTCTTTGTCAATAGTACTCCACTCGCTCTATTAACTAATAGTCTCGCATGCCTCTTCCACCTACATGCAGTCGGCGTATCCTTTCTGGAATCAGGGAAATTTTAACTACCTCGCTAGCTCATCATTTGTCTGCTCCACATTCCCTTGTGCTATTGGTTGTAATCATTCGGGGAGATCTCCTGACAATTCCTTTCTCGATTCTAGCACGTGTCTTCTTGCTTTCTGGTGTGCTTCTCAAAACTTGGACTGACGCACATTTGGTAGACTTTCGACATGGCGCGTAATCTCAAAACTCGGTCTGACACATGCTTCTTGTCAATCCTTATGCATTAGCTTAGGCACATGCAAAACTGGAATGGGCATGCACAATTTCATTTGTGCACGCGTGCGAGATTAACCCAAAACTTTGGGTGCCAACAACCCCCCCCACTATTACTTGGCTCGTCCTTGAGCCAATTGCCTCATGGAATGACCACCACAATGGATGAAACAATGCTTCTGAGTTTCTGCACAAACTCTTTAAACTAGTGCTCTGGCTCATTAAGGTAGCCTTGAATATCATGAGTAAGTTGAACAATCACATCGACCTCGAGTGTTGTGACCGGAGGAGATGTCAGGTCCGTTGTGTTGATTTTCTCAATTATAGGGTCAATAAAAACCTATGTGTTTGAGAGTTGCGTAAACAAGATCAAGGCCTTACTGGCTACAAAAGTGATGATCTATGATATACTCTGCTGCTTGGCCCGAGCTGCAGCGATCTCTTTTGTTTTTGTTTCAATTGCTAGCATCACAACGACACGCTCCCCGGGAGGCAAAGAAGTCAGGTCACACTTTTGTTGTGTGACCTCAACCTCAGTTGCGAAAACCCTATATTCAATTATAGATACCTCAGGCAGAGTTTGGAGATGGGTCCACAAGGTGAAGCCGCAATCAACCATGCGGAAAAATGCTTCTACCCTGCATTGGCCATCGTGGAGAGATGCTTGGGATGACTTAATCATTTGTTGGAACTAAGGTGTGACTGGATTTGTTTGGTGTTGTGGTGGATGAAGGGCAGCGAGTTGTGAATCCAGATTCTGTAAGCGGGCCTTTACAACCGAGAGTTTAAATCCCGAAGGAATGTCACACCCTTGTGTAGAAGTAGTGGGAATATGCACATATAGGCTATCCACTACCCCAAGGAGGTTAGTGAATGCGTAAATTAGCTCAATGTATTGGGCCTGGGTGGTTGTGTGTGCTGCAACCTCTGCATCATACTTCTTTTGCAATATCTGGTGATATTGAATCTTCTTTGCATAATGCTTACACGTTTGATTATGTGTGGCAATGTCCACTTGGTGCTGGAGCTGTAACTGAGCATGAGCCCAACCTAGTATTTGGTGTTGCTCACCCAACTCAGAGAGTAAGGTGGCAACACAATCTTGTATCATGGGAGTTGGAATTGGTGCAAATGGGATACTGCCACTCTTGGTATCCACTGTAAGTAGTGTTTGGGGTCCACTCTAAGGACCCGAGCAAAGGCACTAGAACTAATTCCAGACGCTGGCAGCCACTGAGTAGTGTTTGTTATTAATGTTGTGCCCTCGAGTTGTCAACATAGATGGTCAACATTGCTAATAGCCTCTGTATGTATTTGTTGTTGTAGAAAAAATTATCGTTTTAATGCATCTATTAATGTGGCGATGCCTGACGCCATTTGAACGAAACCATGTTGTGATGAGGGAATGGTACAGTAGATGGTTAAGTCGGTTCGCTATCACTTTTTCCTGACTGGGGTGGACTGTGTTTGTTGTTGCATGAGACGTGGGTCTCAATAATGATTCATAGTAGTATCATCTTTGGATCCCCTTCCATGTGGGACTGTGCACTACGCTTGCTGTCACGTCACCTCGACCTTTTTCTAGTCTTGATTGCGCTTAGTGCGCATTTCTAGAGTGTTAGTTTCCTCAGTGAGAATCGGTTGTAGATGGGCGGACCATTCAACAATGCCTTTTTAGATGTCCTCTTCTATGATGCATAATGGTAGTAGCATCAAAGAAACACCTTAATAATCATTGGGATAGATGAACACATTATGAAAAGTACATTCAAATAAAAGGTAGCCATCATACATGTCCATGATGGTGTGCAAGATGCGCACTTGCGACGTAGTCGCCTGGATCAGTTGCTGGTACCAACTCTAAAAAATCTTGTCATGGGACTTTTGAGTGTTAAGATCATTGATATTGTGTAGTTGAAGGAATCAAGGAGCTTCGAAGGCATGCCTACTCCTAGTAGGCCGTTCAAAACCTCGAGGGGGATGCCAAAGCACCATAGCAAGAAGAAGTAGAATCCAACTATAATGAAAATCTTTCCTGGAGTCCTGAGCGTCTAAGAAATCATCAATGAACTCATTCATTACATATCAATCCCATTCCATTTGAACACCGACTACACACCGCTTAGCTACAACGACTACCCCGAATGGACACTCCTCGTTTGTGTAAGCGCGTAGGATTTTACAAGCTACAATTGCGTAGCAAATCGAACCAATTGGGCATTGATATTTGAAATGAGTACCCCATGTCTACCACGACATGTACTATATGTGTTGTATATTTCTTGTTGTGCAATGTCTTTGGTGGTTACGATTTTTTTCGGCTCATCACCATGCATGGGTAGGCCTGTAACGCGCTGTATTTTTCTTCATCGACCTGATACTCCCTCCTCAGCCACAAGTATCCATCGTGTAGACAGGTGAGTAAAAGGCAGATGCACAAGGTGACTATCCCGCTATGCCCAAAATGAGGGAAGTCAATCAAAGGTTTGGGCCCACTCTTGGGTGAGCACTAACAGATTATTGTTTGCACTGCGAATGGTGTGGGCATAATTGTGGAAGGCTAGGGCAGGGAACTTCCCGGGGTCTCGGACATCGTGATTAATGAATTGGATCTCCTTTACTCTCCCCATCCGGGAACCAATGAAACTTACATGTCGGGGCAATGGTGGCTCTGATAT
Organism: Picea engelmannii; assembly: GCA_009831015.1. NCBI lineage: Eukaryota > Viridiplantae > Streptophyta > Pinopsida > Pinales > Pinaceae > Picea > Picea engelmannii. Next base: position 304,932 of record ML797297.1, on the reverse strand, counting down.
CTATCGATATTGGGGAATCCTAGATCTATTATGGTCCCGTGGTCTACTTGAAAAAAACCATAGCAATTGTTTCAACTGAATTCTGTAGATGGCTAATATTGGGTTGAAGAAACCGTGTTTTAGTTTACTGGCACTGGTACTGTTGCCCCATATTGAAATTGTTGACTACTTTTTATAGACATGGAAAGGCTGGTATTGAGTTGGTTGAGCCTTGAATTGGAAAAAGGAAAGTTTCCAAGAAGGTACGACGTTACAACGAGACGATGTGTAGGGGATTGTTAAGAACTCGGGGTGTCGTATGGTGATCGTCAATCCCCTTCAAATCATTCAACTTTATGTCATCCCGTTAGTCCTGTTAGATAATAAATAATCATAAGTGTTATGAGACCCTTATGTCGACGTTTTTGATCCATGAGGCCTATCAACCCTTTTGTTTTAATGGTGCATGGATATTGCCTTTACCACCAAATGTCTGAAATATTTGGGGAGACTGTAAAATTTACTGTTGTTTACCATCTTAGCAGTCGTCCCCATAGGTATCGTATAACATACACATCGCTGTTTTAATGCATGAAAATATTAGGATCGTAGACCTTTGATAATGATAGAGATATATTCGTACATGCATAGGTTGTACATGTTGGGGGCGTCACGCATGATTTCTATGCACCCCTGCGTAAGTTTATATTTGGTTAATTAATCGTGGTGACCCTTGGTGGGACGCAATGCCGCTTTACCCGTATCCGTCCAATCTATTCTTTCCACTGAGAGATATGGGATTTTCCCAACCCGATGGAATCCACTGACTATCTCTGGCTGCTTTAACCTTGCATGAATCGTCTATTTTCTCAATGGGGTTGAGTGGGTTTGAATGAGTTGTTGTTTGTTCTTCTACCATAGATTGTGTAGCGAACTCCATTCTTCGTGCATGTGATTCCTCTTCATGCCTCATGGGAAACCGAGGAACCAAGGGGACATACTTCCTTTTGTGCAACCTACATGGGTCTTTTAGGTATTGTTTGCACATGCCACATTGATGCCTGGATATCCATTGCCATTCACAAGAACACATGTATCAACAAATATATACATTTGGTATGAATCTTTCGTACATAAAGGCCTCAATGGCTACCCATTCAAGGAAAGGGTCTCTATGTGTTTCCCACCATCATGCATGTATTCCTATGAGCACTGTATCAAGAGATCGAATTCGGTGGTGTTTGGGAATATGTTGTATCCAGGCAATAAACGTATCCACTGGATCCAACCCATCATACTGGTAGGATATACATTCTTTCTTGTGCACTTCGGTGGAGATATGCGTGCATTGCCTTGTGGAGACCTCATATAGCTTGTTCTACCACCTTTCCATGGCATCTTCAGAGTCAATGTCAGTAGAATTGACGCTTCGCCAAATTAATTCTCCATATGCAGTTGGATTGATATATTCCTCCATGCATCCAATGATTTTAGAAATGTTTGCAATTGCAGAACTCTGTGCATTGACGCAAACCGCCTGCCTCTCCTAAGGTCTGCTCGAACTCCCAGTCAAGGATCGATCACTTTCGGAGTCGAATCGACTGTTAGGGTCTTCCTGAACCCAAATTTGAGCTTACACATGCCCTCCTTAGTTCTATGTGTAGGTTCTTTGAAACCCGCGGGCACTTTCCTGACACTTTTTCCTTTTTTTTTAAACAAATCTGAATGATAGGTGCTATCTTCCTTCGCTAGGCCCCTGTCCTCATACGACCTTGGGTTGTGACCTAGGACTTAACCCAAAAAGCGCTAAGCTTCAGGATTTAGGACACTTGGCAACCACTCTTCCTTTCAAACTCCCGAAGTGATATATCCCAAATTCACAGGGTTGCTCCACGTGCCCCTCCAAACTGTCGATCAGGATGAGTCCCTATGCTTCAGGGCTTCATGAATTCTTCCACCCTCATATAAGCTTTTCCTCGAAGTGCCTTTCCTTTGAACCTCATGGATCTCTGACGTGTTTCTACCTGGAATCGATGGTCGACGATGTTTCGACCTTCAACCCTTGGTCGCCTCAACGCTATCCTCCTTCCTTCTGAAGTCTCAAACCTCCAAATACTTGGATCCCACCATGTGTCCTCCCTGAATCCAACGATCCGGATTCACCTTTACACTTCGGGCTTCGGGACTACGACTATCCCGCTCCTTGACACTTCTTAAACCTTCGAATAAGCAAAGTTCTGAAGCTCTTAAGGGTTATCCAACTCACAACTTTCCTCGATCTGACAATCATCAACTCTCCTGCGATACCCCACAGGATCTTCACCATTGATTTCTTGAAACTCTTCCCTTCGAGGGATCACAGTCACTGGCCCTCCTGAGCTTAACTTTCCGAGGTATATGAAACCTCTGTTTGCCCTCTGTGCGCTCCTCCTATGCTATAAAGTGTTGGGACTTGGGAACTTTTAAAGTTTGTCCCTTGATGTTGATGGTAGCTATCCCTCCAGAGCTTAAGTCCCAGACGTATATGAGACCTTTGCCTCTCCTTTGTGCACTTCTTTCGAACAGGAAAATGTTCGGAGTTAGGTAATTTTCTAAGTCTTTTCTCCTCAAAGACTCGGGTTTCTATCTCTCCTAAGCTTGTGTTATCCAAGGTTTTAAAGCCTTGGGCACACACCTTGCGACCTTAGACCTCTACAACCAGTGACTGCTCTCCTCTTCACAAAGAATCTGAGAACAGATCGGCCTGTGCACTCCTTGCGTGGATCAATGCTTTCTCTACACTACTACTATCAAAGATTCAACATTATCTCTCCTGAGCTTCTCTGAGTTAAACTTAACTCTGCCAATGCACTCCTTGCAGACAATATGCACTCCTTGCATGAGCTCTCAGAAGAGAAACAATTGAAACTTATTCTAACTCTATAGATTCATGTATTTAACCACAACATACATTCACAAGCACAAGAACAAGTAGAAACAGAGAATTTATTTGAACAAGAAACATACCATTCATTCAGATAAACATAGTAACAACAACACCAAACATTTGGGTCAAAGCTTCACTGTTCTATTCATTGAAGTGATAAAATATAGATACATGCAGGCAGATCTTCACTGCTCCTTCAACAAACTTATACAATGCTCACTGTCTCACACAACAACAACAACAACTCTCTCTTTCTCTCATGAATGATAACTATCGCAAATGAGCAGCAACTAACTTTCACAAAATGAGCAACAACAACCTTCTTTTAGCATAAGATACAAACATATACAAGGGGTGATTCATCGAGCATTTCCCCCCAACAACCTAATGTTATCCTATCGGGATTTAATGCATCCGTCTACTAAGGACTATGAAGTTAATAACATTTACAAAGAAGATAGGGGCTGATGCGCAACCTCTATACAATACAACCTTTACATTAAAGTGATATTGATCCGAGAGGATCTTTGGGGATGGCCTTAACCTCCAATCATTAATTACATTTATTTTCATAAAATTTCAAATTCAAAAAGGTGCGCTCTCCTTTGTGTAGTCCAAATCAGCTCCATAAATGCGTTGGTTGATGTGCTGCTCTCCATCCTATCCTCCTTTTAATGCTAATTTAGATGCTCCTGCATCATACTCCTCTGGCCAAAAATTCATGGACTCTTGTCCATGATCTTCTGCACTATCTTTCCTTGCTTCAAAATGTCTGCTTCACTTACCCAACTTGCATCTTCTTCTGGATGGCCTTTCCACTTCACAAGGTATTCAAAATAAGTTTATCTTTTGGTCCTCTTGTCAATCCTCTGATCTATAATCTTCTCCATCTGTGACTTCTCGGATACATGCATTTGTTTTTCCCATCTGATTTCCTTATGATCATTTGATCCTCCTATTTCATCTTCCCTGTAAGGATACATGTCTGCAACATTAAAAATGGGCAATATTCCCACATTGTCTGGCAACTCAATTTCATAAGCATTTGCTGCAAACTTTCTAAGGATCCTGCATGGTCCTATCTTTTTCATTTTTAGTTTGTCATATGTTCCCCTTGGGAACCTCTCCTTCCTCAAGCGTGCTAAAACCTGATCTCCCACTTCAAATTGAAGCTCTCTCCTATGCTAATCAACTCTATCTTTATACTTCTTGCTGTTGTCCTGCAACTGCTCCTTGATCTCACCATGAAGTTTCTGCATCTCTGCAGGAAAATCTTCTACTCCTACACTTATGAACTCATTCTATCCCAAATCTCTCAATTTTGATATTCCCCCTTGGGTGCATTCCATACACTATCTGAAATGGACTTTTTCTTGTGCTCCTATTCGGTGAATCATTGTATGCAAATTTTGCTTGTGGCAGAATCTGATCCCCACTGACTGTTATGTTCAGTGACTAAGCTTCTTAGAAAATTACCCAGACTTTTGTTTACCACCTCAGTCTGTCCATCTGTCTAAGGGTGATATGATGAACTAAAGGACAAATATGTCCCCAATTTCTTCCACAATGTTCTCTAGAAATGACCAACAAATTTGGTGTCCCTATCCAAAACAATGCTCCTGGGAAATCCATGTAGTCTCACAACTTATTTGAAAAATAGACTGGCTACATGTGTAACGTCATTTGTTTTTTGGAATGGTATAAAGTCTGCCATTTTGGAAAATATGTCAACTACGACAAAAATGGAATCACTTCTCCTCTGGGTTCTTGGCAATCCCAACACAAAATCCATGTTGATAACATCCCAAGGCCTATCTGGAATAGTCAATTGTTGTTAAAGACCAGTGTTCTATCGTCTTCCTTTTGCATACTGACAAATTCTGCATTTGTTTACAAAATTTTTCACTTTAGATCTCATACCTAGCCAATAGTATGAGCTACTCAATTGTGCAAATGTTTTATCATGGCCAAAATGTCCTACTAGGCCTCCACTATGCTTTTCTTTCAGCAGATGATCTCTCATTGAGCATTTTGGTATGCACAATTTGCTCCCCTTGAACAACAGTCCATCTTGAAACAAATATTCCATCCATGGGCTCCTGTCCCTTAATAAAGGATTTGCACAGGCTTCATAAGCTTCTTTGAAATCTGCATTTTCACCATACATTTCCTTAAGGTGTTCAAACCCCAATGTTTCCACTTTGAATTCCTGCATAATCAAACACCTTCTACTCAAAGCATCTGCAACTTTGTTTGCATTACCAGAAATATGTTTAATAACAAAAGTGAAATTCTGCATAAATTACACCCACTTTGCATGCCTTTGATTTAATTTCTCTTGTCTAGTGATGAACTGTAAAGATTGATTATCACTATACAACACAAATTCCTTGGGAATAAGATAATGCCTCCACTTCTTTAAGGCTTGAATCATTGCATAAAACTCTTTGTCATATGTGGAGTACTTTTTCTTGGTATCATTCAGTTTCTCACTGAAATATGCAACAAGTTTGTTATCCTGACCTAAGACCGCTCCAATTGCTACTCCACTAGGATCACACCTTACCTGAAATGTCTTTCGAAAATCTAGTAGGACCATAATTGGTTGTTCTGTTATCTTATCCTTCGATATCCTGAAGCTCTTCTTAGCCTCTTCTGTCCACTTAAAAGATTTGTGTCTCTTCTTCACAATGTCTAATATTGGTGCACATATACCACTGAAATTTCTAATGAATTTCCTATAGAAACTTGCTAATCCATGGAAGCTTCTTACATTGAATATACTCCTTGGTGATGGCCAATCTCTGATAGCTCTCACCTTTTCTAGATCCATCTTCAGCTCATTTGAAGAGACCAAAAAACCCAAATATATGAGTTTTGTCTTCATAAAAGATGACTTTTTAAAATTTATCAGCAACTTCTCTTGTTGCAACCTCCTCATCACTAATGTCAAGTGTCAAAAATGTTCCTTAGTTTTATTGAAGACTAGTATATCATCCAGATATATAATGACAAATTTACATATGAATTATTTAAGTACTTCATTCATCAATCTCATGAATTTGCTTGGGGCATTTGTTAATCCAAATGGCATAACAAGCCACTCATACAACCCTTAATTTGTTTTCATTGTTGTTTTCCATTCATCTCCTTTTCTCATTCTTATATGATGATAACCACTTTTTAGATCTATCTTTGAAAAATAGCTTGCTCCCCTCAAGAAATCCATCAAATCATCCATCCTGGGTAAAGGAAATCTGTACCTGATAGTGATCTTGTTGATGGCTTTAGAATCTGTGCACATTCTCCATCATCCATCCTTCTTAGGACTCAATACAGTTGGTACTACACATGGGATTAAGCTCTCCCTGACTAAACTCTTTTCTAACAGATCTTGGACCTGATTCTTGACTTCTTCATTCTCTTGAGGTGTCAACCTATATGCTGCTTTGTTTGGCAAGCTTACTCTTGGAATAAGATCAATGTGATGACTGATGATCCTAATGGGTGGAAATGAGCAAGGTAACTCATCCACCACTATAACAACAACATTTTCTAGCAGTTCCTGAATTTCTTCAGGAAGATCATCCATAGTAGTAATTGTAAGGATGACTCTAGGCTTCCTCACTACATCAAACTGCATGTCTTGTTCTTTCTTGACTTCATTCAAGAGCTCCTTCGCACTCATGAGAAGTATGCATGTTCTGGTTTCTTCCTTCACCTTCTTATTCTCTATTGGCAACAACATGTGTGTTTGGCCATTCTTCTCTAGGGTGTAGGTGTTTTTCCTCCCATCATGTATGACATTTCTGTCAAACTGCCATGGTCTTCCCAATAAAACATGACTTACATCCATGGGAATTACATCACATAAAATTTCATATTGGTATCCTTCTATTTTAAATTCAACTTGGCATTGTTTACTTACATTACCTGGTGTCCTTTTTTCTACCATGAAACTTTATATGAATTTGGATGTGCAGTTGTTTCCATCTCTAGTTTTTCCACCATCTCTATGGATACTAGATTGTTAGTGCTCCCACTATCAATTATCACCTTGCAAACTCTATCCTTGGTCTTGCAAGCAGTCCTAAACGAACTGTTTCTATGTACTGGCGCTTCGACCTCCTTCCCTGGTTTCAAGAGAATTTTCCTCATCATGAGGGACTTTCCATCTTCAGCAGCTTCTGCCTCAACATTCCTTCTCTGCGCTTCAGAAATGTGAGCTTCTCCTCCCTCTTTCTTTCTCTCGGGGCATTCCTAAGACATGTGTCCTGTCTTTCCATAGGCATAACATTTCACCTCTCCTCTTCTGCCTCTTCCTCTTCCTCGAGGAAAATAATTCCTTCCACCATACTGTCTTCCTTGGGAACTTCCTCCTCTCTCTTTATGATTGTGAAACTTTCCAGTATCAACTTTGGGCTTCTGAGTCTTGTCATGGAAAATTCCCTTATCCCTATGTGGGATTTTTCCTCTACCTCGTTGGCTTTTCTTTCTGTCCAACTTCTCTTCTGTTTTCAGGGCAGCTTGATAAGCATCTTCAACTGTCCTCATAGTCACCATGATGATTTCATCCTGGATTTCATATCTCAGGCCATTAATGTATTTTGCAACCTTTTCTTCATCACTCTCACGGTGACCAACTCTGATGTCCAGCCTATAAAACTTTTATGTATACTCTTTTACTGCCAAACCCTTCTGTCTCAGGTTCTACAACCTCTTGAATAGATTTATTTGATAGTCTTTGGGTATTAGCCTTTAGCTTGGCTACCATTCTGTCCCAACTTTTAATTTTCTGTTTGCCTTTGCTTCTTTTGTCAGCCTCCAGTTCATCCCACCACAGTGATGCATGTCCTTTTAGCCTTGTGACACCATGTTTTACTTTCTTCTCATCATCGACCTCCTCATAGTCGAAGTATTTATCCATTGCTCTTATCCAATCCAACAATTCTTCCACATCCAAATTTCCTTCATACATTGGGATTTCCATTTTTGCACTGGCTCCCATTTTTCCAACTACTCTCAGCAAGCGTTCTTCTACAACATATTCTCTTGTAGCTCCTTCAGCTTCCATTTCTTCACTTTCGGCCTCACTAATGTCACCTACATCTGGTGCTCTTCTTTGTGCAGTTTCCATGGCATCTAGCTTTGCACAAAGTCTCCTCATTTCCTCCTCCATTGCTGGATTTGTCACATGTTTGTCCCTGTGTATTCTTGGCGGCATTGTGCTAAGATTTCTTCACATAGAGCTTAAATTATGGCTCCGATACCACTTGATGCAAACCCCCTGCCTCTCCCAGGGTCTGCTTGACCTCCCGGTCAAGGATCAATCACTTTTAGAGTTGAATTGACTCTTAGGCTCTTGCTGAACCCCAATTTTAGTTTACACAGGCCCTCCTTAGTTCTCTGTGTAGGTTCTTTGAAACCCACAGGCACTTTCCTGGGGATTTTTCCTTTTTTTAAAAACAAATCTGAATGACAGGTGCTAGCTTCCTCCGCTAGGCCCTTGTCCTCATACGACCTTGGGATGTGACCTGAGACTTAACCGAAAATCCACTAAGCTTCGGGCTTCGAGACTCTTGGAAACCACTCTTCCTTTCAAATTCTCGAAGTGATGTATCATGAACTCACGGAGTTTCTCTACATTCCCCTCCAAACTGGTGGTCATGATGGTTCCCTCTGCTTCAGGGTTTCAGGAGTTCTTCCACCCTCATATAATATTTTCCCTGAAGTTCCTTTCCTACGAACCTCGTGGATCTATGACGCGTGTCTACCTGGAATTGATGCTCGACGGTGTTTCGACCTTCGACCCTTGGTTGCCTCGACACTATCCTCCTTCCTTTTGAAGTCTCAAACCTCAGAATATGCAGATATCCACCATGTGTCCTCCTTGGATCCAACGGTCCAGATTCACCTTTACACTTTGGGCTTCGGGACTGCGGCTATCCCGCTCCTTGACATTCCTTAAACCTCCGAATAAGAAAAGTGTCAAAGCTCTTAAGGGTTATCCACCTCGCAACTTTCCCGATATGACGGTCGTCAACTCTCCTGTGATACCCCACGGGATCTTCACCATCAGTTTCTTGAAACTCTTCCCTTCAAGGGATCACGGTCACTGGCCCTCCTGAGCTTAAGTTTATGAGGTATATGAAACCTCTGTCTGCCCTCTGTGTGCTCCTCGTGCGTTGTAAAGTGTTGGGACTTGGGAACTTCCAAAGTTTCTCCCTTGATGTTGATGGCAGCTATCCCTCTTGAGCTTATGTCCTAGAGGTATATGAGACCTCTACCTCTCCTTTGTGTACTTCTTTAGAATAGGAAAATGTTCGGAATTAGGAAATTTTCTAAGTCTTTTCTCCTCAAAAACTCAGGTTGATATCTCTCTTGAGCTTGTGTTCTCCAAGGTTTTAAAGCCTTGGGCGCACACCTTGTGACCTTAGAACTCTACAACCATTGACTGCTCTCCTCTTCACAAATAATCTGAGAACAGCTTGGCTTGCGCACTCCTTGCGTGGATCAGTGCTTTCTTTGCACTACTACTATCAGAGATTCACGTTATCTCTCCTGAGATTCTCTGATTTAAACTTGATTCTGTCAACACACTCCTTGCGGACAATATGCACTCCTTGCACGAGCTCTCAGAAGAGAAACAATTGAAACTTATTCTAACTCTATAGATTCATGTATTTAACCACAACATACATTGACAAGCACAAGAACAAGTAGAAACAAAGAATTTAAATGAACAAGAAACATACCATTCATTCAGATAAACATAGTAACAACAACACCAAACATTTGGGTCAAAGATTCATTGTTCTATTCATTCAAGTGATAAAATATACATACATGCATGCAATTCTCCACTGCTCCTGCAACAAACTTATATAGTGCTCATTGTCTCACACAACAACATCAACAACTCTCTCTTTCTCTCAGGAATGATAACTATCACAAATGAGCAACAACTAACTTTCACAAAATGAGCAACAACAACCTTTGTTTGGCATAAGATAAAAACATACACAAGGGGTGATTCATCAAGCATTCCCCTCCAACAACCTAATGCTATCCTATCAGTATTTAATGCATCAGTCTACTAAGGACTGTGAAGTTAATAACATTTACAAAGAATATAGGGGATGATGCAAACCTCTGTACAATACATCCTTTACATTAAAGTGATACTGATCCAAGAGGATATTTGGGGATGGCCTTAACCTCCAATCATTAATTACATTTCTTTTCATAAAATTTCAAATTAAAAAAGGTGTGCTCTCCTTTGTGTAATCCAAATCAGCTCCATAAATGCGCTGGTTGATGTGCTGCTCTCTAGCCTGTCCTCCTTTTAATGCTGATGTAGATGCTCCTACATCACGCACTCATCCATTGGCTTATTGTATATGTCTCCTTCATTTGGATCTAGAGGTGCAATCACGCACAAGGTGTCTATCTCAAATGACATCTGCCTCTTCTTCAAATTCAACATAACATTATTATGAAAATCCCAATCAATGCTAAGCAATGCAGGGTATGGATCTTAGTCATCCATAATTTTTATGGCCTCAAAGTCGGCCTTTGTTCTTACTCCTTCTATATTCACCTTTACTTGTTCTAATCAACCTATAGGATAGATTTTGTTCTGATTTTCCAACCACAACTAGTTGGGCGACCAGACTAGACTTGGCTTCCCCATCAACTCCCAAGATTTCCTTGGTAAAATGTTCACGTCAGAATCCAAATTCAACATGACTCCATCCATATCATACCCACGAAGCTCAGTTGTCATTTTGAAATCTCTGGTAGTGTGCTTATTCTTGCTGGCCTGACATACCTCCCTTTCTGGGAAGGGGGATGATATAGTCCTATTTTTCAAATCCTTCCCCATACAAGTGGCTAACATCTATGTTAATTTCCTCACAACACCAGGATTGCTAAGGGACCTCCAAAAACAATGTAAAAAATTACTTACTTGATCTTTAGTGTCTATCTCGGGACCCAAGTCATGCAATGCTTCTTCGATGTTGCACACTTAAACTCCCCAAGTTGATGTTCCTCAATTTCTCTTTGCTCAGTCCATCACAACTCTTCTTATGTGTGCACTTATTCCATCGACCTATGCATTGAGCGTTTCAACTCTTTGCGCATACAATCTTCCTCCAACAACCATTGCATCGTGTGTTGCAACTCCTCCTGGGCACGAGCCTCTTCTAGTGACCTCTGTGTCACCCATTGTACTTCTTCACGGATCCAGGCCTCCCCAAGCAACATTTGTGTTGCTCGTTGCACTTCTTCATGGATCTGAACCTCCTCAAGTGATCTTTGTGTCACAGGCTCCATCTCTTCGCACGATCTTTCTTCTTCCATGGCTCTTCATGCATCACGCAAAAACCGATTTTGCTGGGAAACATCAAACTTGGGAGGGGGCTGTTTTACCTTTCTAATCATCCCCTTCGGATTTTGACCTAAGATCTCAGCCTGCTCGAAGTCTCTTCATGTCTTCACTTTGCCTCGGGTTATCACCTGGACATCAACTTCCTCATCCTTCTTCTTATTCTTATGCGGCTCTGCTTTCACCATGTTTCAATGCATATTCTTTTCTTCCCACACCTTCGGTAAGTTAGGACAGTCCTCTATGACATGCTCGAGACTGTAAGAGTATGCACAAAGCAAGCACGATATTGTGCAAAACCTTTATACATGACCAATCTCTCCACAATTGTAACAAGTGGGGGGTCAGCCTCCCCCTCCTCCATATCCTCATCTACAACCACGTCCATATCCGCCTCTGGGACCTCTTTGTTATCTTCCTCTATTAGCACCGCCACGATCACCACCCTTTTGTTCTTCTTGTACCCATAATGCATCGTGGGTATTGTCTTGCTTCGATTGGAGCGACTGACAATTATTAAGATAATGTCCCACATATTTATAGAACTCATAGAACGAAGTGTGGTGTGCTTTTGATATTTATCCAAAGTTAGGTAGTGGGATGGTACACGAACACATTGTATGCAGATCTCACACTACTCTGCCTGAGGCCCAATTGGAAATGGACTTGGCACTTTTGTCGCCACATAATTTGGAAGTACAAGGCATTCGTCCTTGCGTTTCCCCTTAGATCGACATGTGGTACACCATACATACTCACACATGACTTTGGTCTTTTCCATATATTGCAACTGCATCATCAGATTGGCCAACTGCAACTACACCTGTGCCAATCCTGGTGATGTCTCTGCCCCTCCTGGTGTAGCCTCCAAATGCATGGAAATTTCCATGACTTTTGCTTGAGTCATCGACTTCTACTAGGTGAGAGACAATTGAATATGGGTGAGTAACCCCACAATAAACCACTCTCTATGTTGTATATCCTATATTTGGAACGTCAGACCATGTAATAAAATTTTGAACTGTTGGTCATAGTCCCACATGGTTTCTCCTTGTTTCTATCTGATCTCCTTAATCTCAGTAATACACTGAGACTCAGACTTATATTTCTAGAATTCCCTAAGTAGATCTCGCTTGATCTCTGTTAGGGACCTCACTTGTCTTGTCGACGCAGTGGCCTTGTACTTCATGTACCATGTGAAGGCTACATCCCTGAATGTGGTTTCTAGTTGTGCAACCTTTGTTGCTTCATCTATGATCCTCTTCATAGACCATATTGCTTCACACGTGAACCAATGTTGCTCTGCATCATCTTTACCCATTCCATGGAACACGAGTAGCCTTAGGGTGCTATCCTGATTCACCATATTCAACCTCAAACCAACTCCTCTAATCTGACTGTTGGGTGTCATACTCCTCAATACTGATACTCTCCTGGGTGAAGTAGCATTGACTTCACCTTCTTCTTCACTCGTCTCTTCTCCTCTATCTCCTTCTACTCTTTCTACTACTCTAATCACCTAACTATATGTTGTTCTTTCTTCTTGATTACAAACACACAATGGGGTTGGTTCAAAGGGGGGATAAGTCCATCTTCTTATGACATTTCTTGTGAGGTGACCTAGAGAGTTTCCTACGTGAAACTGTGCAAGACCATTTACAATCACCAATTCTTCTCTTCCACCACTAGCGGATCGTCTGTCTTCCTTCCTTTCATCCGTGCTTCATCTTCCTCCGAGATTGGGACATTTTGCAACCACCAAGGGGCTTAGACTTCGTCTCCAGGGCCCCTCTTGCTACTACCACTACCACCACCACCACCACTACTAATATTGTTGGTATCCCCACTAGACACCCTATTCTAAATGCCACGCCTCTTTGCGAGCCTACCTTCACCTGTGATCCTCTATGGCACAACACACTCTTCTGCACTTCTTCTGAGTGCTGTCTCTTTTCTCTTCATCTTGGGCCCTTTCCCCTTGCGACCGTCCTACCAATCCTCTGATTCTCTTTCCTTCTCAACCCAACTCTTCTTGTGTATCTCTCGACTCTCTCTCTCTCTCTCTCTCTTCTACTTCTCTGGGTCCATTCCATTCCTTAACTCATTTCAACAACTTATGTATCCTCCTTAATGGATCCAGCTCATTCCTCATTTTCCCCCATATTTTCACCCCCCCTTTCTTTAGGGGTGTTAACTCAACCATCATGTCAGGCTCCATGTGCATCAACCTTTTCTCCATGAACAACATCTCGATCCAACGTGGGATTTTTTCCAACATTCACTTTCTTGGGCCTTCCGCAAATTTTCTTTCAGCATCACTGAAAGAATCAGTGTACTCCACATCAAATTCGATCGTATATCCCTCCTTTACTTGTGAACCAAAAATCAATGGCTCTAGTCCAATTACTGTCCATCGTCTTCAACCTATCAAGTGTGAATTGATCCCAAACCACTGGTTCTATAGGCCATAAAGCAAAATTGGTAGCAGTTTGCCTTTTCATCCATTCATACAAAAAACAAGGGAATTCAACAAAGAACGTCTCATGCATATCAGTGTAAAAATATTTATCTTTACATCTCTTCATGTTCACCCTTAGACCTTGATTTTTCGATAGGGAAAACTGATGTTCCTTTGCAGTTACTGAGTCTTGAATTTCTTCCTGAGATGGATACCACCTCTTTTCTTACCTTCATCGTTCAATACAAGACTTTTAGGTCCCTGAAAAAAAAACCCATTTGTTGGGTTATTTTATGCTTCCGCGTGTCCTTAATGTTGGGGGCTTTAGACCCAGGGTTCGTCTAGAGTTGACCAACAAAAGCCCCAAATCATCGAAGTATCAATCTTCATCCAAGGCTGAAGAAGGTCTCACCCGAGACGCAATGAGGATCATAGAGACCATCTGGTCTTGTGTTGGGAATGAAGTATTAAACACACATAGATCCATCTGGGTTGACATTCATACATTCCATACTTGACAACTTACTATTATCATTATGCAAAAACAATACACACACATATCCAAATAATACCTGAGTGACACGTGATAGATTAGAATTGTTGTAGATTTATTATTCTTTCCATTCCATTGAGCACATGCATACATTAAGCAAAACATACTTGACAACAATAGAGTCTCATGCTACCTTAAACAATTCCCAGAATTACAATATACCGCGCCATGCACTCCTCTTTAGACTTTAGACATATGGAAGACTCAGACTTACAATTAGAAGCATTATAGCTTTACAATACTACCGAGTCTCAAAGAGAACTCTTCAATATTGGACTACAACAACAACTTCGTGAATGCACTAAATGAGTAACTCTATTTATGTTGTCGTTGCTTCCTTTTATAGCTTTCTCTACTTCGAGAGCTCTCTCTTTGTCAATCTTGCTCCACTCTCTCTATTGAATAACAGTCTCGCACGCCTCTACCACCTTCTTGCACTCCACATATTCTTTATGGAATCATGGCAATCTTAATTGCCTCACCAACTCATCCTTTGTCTGCTCCATGTTCCCCTGTGTTGATGGCTATAATCATTTGGGGAGATTCCTGGGCAATTCCTTTCTTGATCAACGTGCGTCCTCTTGATTTCTGGTGCGCTTATTAAAAATCAGACATACGCACATTTGGTAGACTTTGGGGTTAGCACACAATCTCAAAAATCGGTCTGACATGCCCTTCTTGTCAATCCTCGTGCATTAGCTTGGGCACGTGCAAAACTGGAGTGGGCACACATAATTTCATTTGTGTGCGAGATTAACCAAAACTTTGGGTGCCAAAAGATGGTGTTCTTTGGATGCCTAGAGATGGTTATGCATTTAGGAACGTCAAAGAAAGATAGACTATTTTTAAAGAAGAACCTCGTAATGTTAGGCTTTCATTGGCAGACGACGGTGTCAATCCATTTGGTGAGCTTAGGTATATTTACTCAATGTGGCCTATTTTTGTTATAAACTATAACTTTCCTCCTTGGATGTCAATAAAGAGGGAGAGCATAATGTTGATAATGATTGTTCCAAGTATTGTTTTACAAAATTTGTTTGAACGTCTTATTTGTTGCATAATTTCTTATATATATATATAAAAGGTAGTAATTATGTGTACTTTCAACCAATTAGGTAAGTACCAAGTGAAAGATATGAATGTATATATTGAGCCTCTTGTTGACAAGCTACTAAAGTTATGGGTTGACATCACTATGTATGACATCTCTAGACCAATAGGGAAAAAACAATTTCAATTCCATGGAATACTTACATAGACAATTCATGATGCCCTGGGGCTAACACATTTTTGTGGTATGTAACATACTATTGCACTTTAATAGTATATAATTTTATGAAAATATGATGCATGTTTCTTAAATATTAATTCCTTGTTATATAAATAATACTCACACTTATCCATATCTTGCAGGTCTTCAAACACAGGGTAAATTTGCATGTCTAGTTTGTGGTTCTAGGATGAAATCACGTCGTTCAAGAAGTTTAGGAAAGGAGGTGTTTGATAAGTATATTCTCTTCCTCCCTAAGAACCATAGGTAATGAACTACAAAAAAACATCTTTTCAATTTGAAAGAAGAGACTAGAATAAAACCACGAAGAATGACACCTCAACTATGGAAGTTGGAATATAATATAAATTGTCCAGGTAAGCAATTGGTCTATGTATCATATATATGAATGTTTTACAAATTTAATTTGTATTGAATGTTGTTTATTGTATCTAACAATTATTGTCGCAATCTCATTTTTTTTTTCATAAATGTCGTCAAGGCATTAATGAGCTTCCACAAGGAATGAAAAGTCACCATATACAATTTGGTAGGTTGCCCTACTATGACCACCTACAAATAACTCATTTGTTTGATACAATGCATATTAGGAAGAATGTAATAGAAACATTGTGGAGAATCTTAGATGGAAGGAGTGACGAAGAAAACTGTAACACCCTGTTTCCCCCAGTTTGTAAAAATAACTATACTGGCCAAGAACTGTGGCAAACCCAAAAATGTGAATGTGCGATGTGAATGGACCTTGTGAAAAAGGTCGATGAATGTGAATAATATTATGAATATATATTGCAGGACTGTTGAGAGGGGATATGCTGAAAAAAAGAGACCACGATGGCTGAAGACAGGTGGTGGAAGGCACCTGGAAAGGTGGCGTTAACTTCCACCGAAACCAATATTGTATTTGGACTTCACTGTCCCGGAGAACCAAGAGCGGCTCGCTGGCCCCAAATTAAATGATTCGTCAGGATTGGTAGGTAAAGGGCTCCTCATGAGTAATGAGGGATGGGGGTGAACCGCCCATTCGTAGAGTCCTCAGACCTGACCACTGCGAGGAAAATCGTGCCACACGCAACCTCGCCGAATAGAGAAAAGGCAGGAAGTGTGGGCGATCAAGGGGAGACGTGAGGGAAAGAGGAAGAGGAACTCTGGAAAAAAACAGAGTGAGTGATAACAAAGAAGAAGGAGAGTAACCTTCATTCTCGATCACTGGCAAACAGAGATGCAGTCTCGCAGCATCGTGGTCTCAGCTCCGGGGTGTCTAGTGGTAAATCCGTTGGGAGTCGCCGAGCCTACGGTTGGTTGGAAACGAGCACCCCTCTCAATAGTCGCAATCACATCTAGTGTTATTTCTGATAAGTGTTTTTACATCTTGCATCTTGAAATTTATATGCTGATATGTATGCTCATAGTCTATGCAGTTTTATGAATGGTTTGCGTATAAGACTGCCTGTGTAGTGTTTTGATTTATAAATGGTGGTTGCACGCTTATAATGGAAAGACTACGTATGGCCTATGTTTTATAAATCACTATTTATACACATATTGAATTAATTCAGATTTCAAGTCCGTTCTCGGGAAATCTATACCCTTATCCATCTCAGGTAATACCCTCGATAGATCTCCCCATAGAGACACCCTTCTTAGAAAGATCACCAAGAACCTAGAAAAGGATTTGAAGGTGCAAGTCTTAGTAACCCTGTATGAGGAAGAATGACCCTCTTGAAATCCCGAAATAGCAGGGAAGGAATACCGTGTTCACTTCGCAAGAGTCGTCAAAGAGGCATTGGACGATCAGAATTCTCCGTGGAGAATTCGTGAAGTCCCGAGAGCCGTAAGATCTTGCAGAGGAGCAGGGCAGTTACGGTAAGCCTATTTTCAAGTTTTAAGTTCGAGAGAAATCGGACCGTAGGATCTGAGTCGACAAGGACCGTTGGATCACTCGCGTAATCTCATTTCGTGGATTCGCGAGTTGAAGGGTTAAAACCCTTGCCTCAAGATTTGCGAGGTCACGAAAGGCGAAGTCCCGAAGGGGCGAAAGGATTTGTGTGAGCCAGTTATTGGTGAAGTGCATCGGAACTCGGTATTTCGGGGTTTCGTGGGTTGAAGAACCGAAAGCTTAGCATCAAGATTCGCGAAATTGCGAAGTCCGAAACTCCAAAAAGGTAGGAAGTTCTGTTGTGGGACCCGCGTTGACGACGTGTCGGAATTTCGGCATTTTGGCATATCGGCGGATAGGAAGTCAAGACTTTTGTCCCGAAAGTCCCGAAGTCGCGAGTTGCAATAAGGAGTAGAGAGGAGTTCGGGATCTCGACACTTCAGGTGTCGGAATACAAAGGAGGTAGCACTTCAGGAAGCGAAGTCGCGAAGTGTCGAAGCTGGGGATGAGGGACACGTGGTAGAACCGCAAGGTGGGCCCGTGCAATAGATAGGAGGACACGTGTCACCTAGTGAAAGGAGTCAACACCCGTTGACCTCTCACGTCTCGGGGATTCGTGAGATAAGGGAATGAGAGTTCAACCCTTCGACTTGCGAAGTCGTGAGTAGTGAGAACGTGAGAGGGAAAGCTAACATCGCTTCTCGGGGTTTCATGAAAGGAAGGTGCCAAGGTTGGATGCCACGACTTTGCGAGTGGCGAAGTCGTGAGAA
This sequence comes from Picea engelmannii, assembly GCA_009831015.1. Taxonomy (NCBI): domain Eukaryota; kingdom Viridiplantae; phylum Streptophyta; class Pinopsida; order Pinales; family Pinaceae; genus Picea; species Picea engelmannii. The sequence goes on along the minus strand of ML797297.1, from coordinate 286,690 downwards.
GATCAGGACCGTCCATCTGAGGAGGACAGGTGGCAGAGATCGAGGGATCTCGTGAACTCGGAGGTTTGCAAGGTGAGAGCCCAGGAGTTGGGTGCTCCAAGTCGCGAGTGGCAAAATCGTGAGGAGCAAGGATAGCCTTTGGATCCAGGTCAAGGGAGGACCATTGGATTAGGAGCTTCATCGCGCGCATCGTGCATTTGGAGGTTCGGAGGTTGAGAGAACCTCTTCTCGACATCAGAAGTTGCGAAGTGCCGAGAGCCTAGGCACGAGTGTGGACACGTGGCAGAACCACAAGGTGGGGCCTGTGTGGTTGACAGGCGGACACACGTCACCTGGGAAAAGGAGTCAACACTCCGTTGACTTCTCGCATCTCCGAGATTTTTGAGATACGAGCACGGGAGCTCGACGCTACAACTCGCGAAGTGGCGAGTTGCGAGAAGTGTGAAAGGAAGGTCAACCCTCGCTGACTTCCAAGTTTCGGAGGTTCGCACGGGAAGAGCATGGAGACTCAACCCTTCGACTTACAAAGTCGCAAAGTCATGACGGGAGGTAGCATTTAGCCTAGCCGGCAGTCACGCACAGAGGGCGCTGACAGAAGGAAACTTTACCCATTTCATGATCTCGGGTATCACGAGTTTGGGAAGGAAGAGTCAGGAGTTTCGACTTGCGAACTCGCGAGATTGCTAGTTGCGACAAGTACCTTTTGGGGTTAGGCCTTGGTCATAGTGCTGTGGTCGCTCGGAGAGGGTGGAGCTCACGCCTAGTGCTGCTCGCACAGAGGAGTTTTCGAAAGGACCTGTGGATCAATTGGAAGGAGATTCCAGCTGGGAATCAAAAGAAGCCGTTTCGGCTCATAAAAGAAACTGAACGATCCTTAAGACCAGGAGGTTGCGCAGATACTTTGTCGAGGCAGAGGTGGCATCTGTAGCCTGTGCTAAGCCCCGTAGGGTTTCGGGGATTCTGTCCCTCGAGAAAAGGCGAAAAATCTATTACGCCACAACGGGGTTGTGACAAAAACATAGTCAAAATTTGTATTGACATATAGGAAGCCAATCATGCAATGCAAAATGTGATTTATTCAAATAAAAATGGACACTGAAATAGTCTTCCATGGTTATTTACAGAGCAGGAAAACATTGTTGTAAAAGAGATCATTTGGAAAATTAAATTTCCCACGAGATTTGCTTCAAATATAAATAATACTTAATGAAAAAAGGTGAATTTGGTGGGGTTAAAACTCATGGCTGACATACCTTCATTAAGATAATTATTTTGGTAGATTTCTATATTGGTAATACTTCTTTTTAGTATTTTTTCTTTTCTTTTCAAAAGAATAATGATCCCTTTTTTGTTACAGTATGCTCTACCTCTATCTTTCCATGACAACTTTGACAACAATGCAAAACAAGTTATATATGATCTTGGAAAATACATGAGGTAAATAATGATTTATATGCAAAATCTTTGTTGCTAAACTTATCGACATCTATTTTACTTGCAATGTATACAATTTATTGTTGAAACCTATGATTTTCTTTAATGTATCATGTGTAGGTAGTTGTCATCTAAATAAATCCATAAAGAAGATATAAATTATGGAGGAGAGAAATTCTTCGGCTAATGTATGAAATGCAAAAGTATCTACCTCCAACATTTTTCAATGCACAAGAGCACTACCTCATACACAAAGTTGAGGAGATTGAAATGTGTGGACCTGTACACATAAGGTCAATGTGGATGGTGGAGAGGCATTTGAAGTCATTGAAGGATTTCGTTAGACAAAGAGCATGTCCTAAGGGTTCTATGGTGGAGGGCTATATGGTATATCAATATTTGGTGTATATTAGCCAATATCTTCCTAAATTAGCAGCAAATATGAAGGTGCCTCAGATTTGGGATGTTAATTCCATTAACAAATTTGAAAGAGAGATCCTAGTTGGGAAAGGTAGAATGAAGAAAGTGAAAGGTAATAATTATATGGTAGAGATCGATAATACTTTTAATTAATATTGATTTATTTCTATATTGTACTTATTTCATTTTTATTCAGCTTCCATCAATTATTAATCTTTATTCTAATTAGTAATTTTAATTCCTTTGTTATACACTTGGTCAAGAGTGGGATGCACTACATTTATACATCACAAACAATCTTGATTGGATGAAGGTATGGATATATCGATGTATACAATGTAATGGTAGGTTATCATGGGAAGGGGTGGCTACATTGCTTAAAGAATCTCATTGTAATCAAGATACCAATCTTACTCAGAGGGAAATTGATTTAGCATATGGTTTAAAAGATAAACAGACAAACATATTATTCACCCACATCATGATTCAATTTTTTTTCCATTATATTAATCTATGTGGTGTGTTTTTTTTTTTTAAATTTATACTAAGTCTAAATATGTTTATTGATTGATATTAATGCATTTTTTTATGTGTCGGGAATATTGTAGTTGACACACCACAAGGCTATGTTGTGCAATGGTCGTAAATTTAGCATCAAAAAGTTGGATGACAAGAAGAAAATCTCTGATTGTGGGATAACTGTAGTCTTTCAGGTCACTAATGTTTCCTCTAGAAGTGACATACATCCAACAATATGCAAAAATAGATACTATGGGTATTTGGATGATATAATCATATAATCGAGTGTGACTTTAAATCCTTCAAGTTAGTTTTGTTCGAGGTCAAATGGTACAGGTTACATATGAATGAATGTGATCCCGATAGAAATGTTATTTAGCATGCCAATGGATTTACCATGGTTAATACAAGGATGTTTGAGCCGGGTATAGAAACTTATGTTCTTCCAAGCCAATGTGAGCAAGTCTTTTATTCAGAGGTTCTAGATAAAGCAGGTTGGTCACATGTTGTTAGATATGATACAAGAGGAAGGCCTGTAAAGTATAATGTACTAGAAGAAGATGACATTGAAGAAGAATAAGATGCAAAGGAGCATGAGGTAGATGTGGCGTCGGAAAAAGAAGTCGAAGAGGTTGAACTAGACGTAGATGACAATGTTCATGATGATGATATTGATGATGATATTATAAAAAAATGACACTAGTGATGATGTTGATATGGCCAATCCTTTCAACGTTGATTCTGAACCAGATGATACATATCTAGAGTTGGATAAAGAAGAATATGATCAATGATATTTCACAAATGTTGAAACGTAGGAGGTATGTGATTATATCTTTTATATGATTTACTCTCTTTAACATATTTAGTTATATGGGTTAATCATCGTTGTTTTTGTCGTTGTCGTGATCATTTTCATCATCATAATCGTCATCATTGTCATTTTCAATATCACAGTCATCACCCTTGTCATTGTCATCACCATAATCAACATTGTTGTTGTCATCGTCACCATCATCATCGTCGTATCGTCATTGTCATCCCATTTTCATTTTCACAATCGTCATCATCACCATCATTTTCATCATCATTGTCATTGCCATTGTCATGATCATCATACATATCATCATCATTGTCGTTATCACCACCATAATCAACATTGTCGAGACTCTACTTCTGACAAAATCGTTGGTGTCGTGTTGAAGTAGTGGCAATTGAAGATCATCATTGTCGTGTTGCAACCACTGGGAGTCGTGTTGTAGCAGTAGTGTCGGAATTGAGTTGCAACAATGCCAATTCGTGTTACAATAACTAGGGATTGTGTTGCAATAGTGGAAGATCATGTTGCAACAACTAGGAACTATGTCGCAACAATGTTAGATCGTGTTGCAACATCTTCCTTGCTATGCCTATGACATACCTTCTGTAAAAATATCTCAACACATTCATTAGTAAGCATAAAAAGGTCAACTTCACCCCTATTTACACTAGCAAAATCATCTAAAATGACATGATTTGTGGTGAATGATCCTAGGTGAAAAAATGTTGTTATACTTAAGATCTAGTTTGGATAATGGAAAAAGGTAGTGCAAAAAAGTAAGATAAGGGTGTGAAAAAGGTGGTATTTTGGACACCCATCATCTCCCCCCAACCAAAAGCGTTGCATGTCATGTAACTACTCTGATAAGTTTGAATCTGAAAGGGTGTTGGATCACTGAGAGGGGGGGGGGGTGAATCAGTAATAGAGCAATTTAATCCTTTTTAACCATATAATCCAAGTGTTATATCAATGAAGCATTATCATCCAATAACTGCAGAGTAAATAAGCAATGAACAAATGAACAAACATACACATACACAATACACCAATGTTTTATGTGGAAACCCAAATCAAAAGAAAACCACATAATGCTTTTTCTTATATGTCTTGAAGAATTACATTCATTTGAAGCACCAACTTCTTTTGTTTTCCATCTGCAATTGGAAGGAGGCTCCAACCCCCTAGTTTCTCAGGCTAGAACCCGAGGGAAGCTCCAACTCCCCAATTCTTTGGCTACAACTAGAAGGAGGCTACAACCCCCTATGTTCTTTGGCTACAACTGGAAGGTGGCTACAACCACCTGTCCTTGCCCCGTCCAACCGCGCTAAAGTAGAAGTAGAATTATGGAACCACTGTCAACCTGTCACTGTGAGATATACCACTGTAAACCTGTACCAATAAATTTGAACCATGCATCAACCTGTACCTCAACCTGTACCATAAACAAGTGCATCAACCATGCACCAACCTATACCAAATAACTTGTAATCAACCTGTACCATAAACAAGTGCATCCAACCATGTACCAAGTATGTACCAATCATGTGTCAACTACTCATCAACTATGACTCATCAATATGTACCAACATCATCAACTATACACCTCATGTATGTGCCAACTCATCAACTACTTGTCTCAACCATGTACTCAACATGTACCTCAATCAAAATCCCTCATCAATTTCATCATCCAAATATGATTTGTAGCTCTGTAATAGACCTGGTGTATATGATCACATTCCTACAAACCTTCCTTAACTTCAACAACAAGAGACTAGCGTTTTCATCAAACTTTTCTTTATTCTCACATGCCTAGTTTTGGATTAGTCAACAACCTTAACTTGAAGTAATCATAACTTTGTACCTGTAATGTATAAATATTTGAAACTGATACACAATGTTCTTTAGTTTGTTTTATGCAATTCCTCCAGGTGTCACTACTTGGAACCTCTCAGAAAAGGAGTTATAGCAAAAATGACATACTTTGCTAAATTCTGGCTTATTCTAGAGAGCGACCTTGTAGAGCGTGCCCCGCATGGAATATTTGTTGAATTGATCTGAAACTATTACACAACATACTAAAAACTATACCCTAACCAACACATTTGATTTCACTGAATTTGGATCTGTTATGAATAAGTTATGATGTTTTTACCCGAAACACCTGTTTTTGACTAGTTTCAGGACTAGCCACAAACCCTATTTTCCACGGAGTGTAACTCCAAAAATACAATGACCCACAAGTTGAATTTTTTACCATATATACTTGGATATGTTTTCTCAATGGAATAGAAATTTCACGGTCTGAATCATTATAGAAAAAGAGTTATAGAGAAAATGGTGAGATGACCTGTAAATAACATACCTTAGAAAACACCATCAAAATAATTTATCCTTCTTTGCATTCCAGCCTTATTTTCTTCACCTTCCCTCAGAATTTTGGCTTAGATATCCTTGGTTACCTCAGACACCTATATATATTCAATATGCTCAAGTGTGATTAAAATGAGAGAGCCTTGCCTCTTATTTATATTCTCCAAGTAGCTTCCTTAAAAACATCTTCTAGGTCACTTGGCCCCACTTTCCTTATTTTAGGGTTAACCCACTTCTAATTTCTCCAT
>ML797297.1:246319-263280 GCA_009831015.1 Picea engelmannii | reverse complement strand
CGGGAGCGTTGCTGCTTAAACTAAGCGCACATGAAATTGTGCTGCTCCAGATAATCCAGAAGGATCTCGGAGCCGAGGGCGAGACCGAATAAACTAGAGCCGAAGCCATCCCTCCACCTTTAACCTTTGGCATACCGGAACCACTGCGCTCGTAAATGCTCGCGCAAGTGAGAAAACTCTTCGTTCTGTCGCTGCATCTATTACCGTCCTTCATGATAAAGGTTGGCGCATGAGGAGCGATTAATGCCATTTATGCTGTGGGCTAGTGCAAGTCCACCTGTGGCTTCTAGGCTAGGTGTCACCCCATCCGGGGCAATTTCTACATCAATTATGATCGTGTTGTAGCAACTAAATTTTTGCGTCAGTTATGATCGTGTTGCAAAAAATTCATTTCTGTGTCAGTTATGATCGTGTTGTAGCAATTGGATTTGTTTGTTAGTTGTGATCATGTTGCAAAATCGTGATGTGTTGCATCAATTGGATTTATGCGTCAGTTATGATCGTGTTGCAACAACTGGGTTTCTGCATCAATTATGATCATGTTGCAACATCCTGATGTGTTGTAGCAGCTGGCTTTCTATGTTAGTTAAGATCATGTTGCAACAACTGGATTTATGCTTCATCTATGATCGTGTTGCAACAACTGGATTTATAAAATAACATGTGGTGACTTCTCCTTAAAAGTTACAAAATGTAATAGTTGTTTTTCTATGTGCTTACAAGTTCGAAAGTTTCTCTTCTTTATATATATTATATATAATATATAAAACCATAAGAAAAATTAACCGACAAGCTATTACCTTCATACCTCCTGCACATGAGAGACCATTTGACGTGAAGAGTACCAAGGGCAATTATACCATACGACGCTAATAACAACATACGGTAACTTCTTAAAGGTTACAAAATGCAATAGTTGTTTTTCTATGTGCTTACAAGTTCAAAAGTTTCTCTTCTTTCTATATATTATGTATAAAACCAAAAGAAAACTTAATTGACAACCTATTACCTCCATACCACTTGCACGAAAGACCATTTGATGCCGACAATACTGAGGGTAATTCGATCATATGACGCTGATAGTACCGAGGGCAATTCGACCATATGATGCTGACAACATTAAATTTTTTTAATTAATGAAAATCTCATCGACACTTTGACAAACTTCTATGCCTTCGTCGACAGTACAACTAGGTATTCGTGAATAGTAGGACTCAAAGTTCATTGACAATACAACACGTACATCGATATCTTGTCACTCATGTGATGAACCTGGGTGAAAGTATGCCAGTCGTTCTTTTAGCATACAACGAGCCTATGAAAACTTACGTCGTAGAATAGTCGATCTTATGACAGTTGTTCGATGACAATGACTTTGAACTATGGTTGACTGTGATCCAAGTTCGTCATACATTAGTCATTCTACCAATGAAGCATAGTCACTCGTATGGCGGACCTACGATGACAATGACTTTGGGAAGTGGTTGATGGTTCTCCTTGTTCGTCGCAAGTGGGTCGTTACTTTGACAAAATGGTGATGTAGATTGTTTTCTTGTACGATGAACCTACGACGAAAATGGCTATGAACATTGGTCAATTGTGGTCCATGTTTGTCATATATTGATCACTCTTACAAAGACCTTGCGATGGAAGTTTGTTGATTGTATAACGATTTTTTTTGTCTTTTGTGTGATGACAGAGAGTTTGGTTGCACTTACGACAAAACTATACTTCGTCGCAAGTTCGATGTCTACGATGCGACCAAAAACAGATAGTAGGCTTCGTCGTACTTGTGACGTTTTAGCGACAAACCTTCGTTGGTAAATAATCAGAAAATGGGCCCAATGTACTAGTGTCTTGAACTCTAAAGACATTGTGGGTGTGGTATTGCATCAACTGGAGTGACCGACAGTTGTTCACATTGCATCCTATGAACTTGCCAAATTCATAGAATGAAGTATGATACATCTTCTGATGTTTCTCCAATGTTGGGCAGTGGGGAGGGGGTACATGGCCCCACTATTTGCAATTTTCTCACCATTCCGTTTGTGGCCCAACTAGAAATGGAATCGACGCACCCGTCGCCACATAGTTACCAAGCATAGGTTACTCATCTCTATGATGTCCCTTAGACTGACACGTGGTACACCATATGTGGTCACACATGACTTTTGCTTTTTCCATATCTTGTAATTGCATAGTATGAGACTGTAATTGTACGAATCCTCTCAATGTCTCTCTTCCACTTGGTGTATCCTCCAAGTGCATCGCAATCTCCATTGCTTTAGCTTGATTAGTCACCTTCTGATGGGTGAGTGGGACACGAATACGTGGAAGTAATCCCATAATGAACCATTCTTTATGTTGTATGTCCTAGATATGTAATGTCAACCTATCCAACAAAATATTGAACCATTGGTCATAATCCAACGTGGTTTCTCCTAGTTTCTACTTAATCTCCTTGATCTATGTAATACATTGAGACTCTGACTTAATCTTTTGAAATTCCTTAAGAAGATCTCACCTGATCTCTGTCAGGGACCTCGTCTGTCCCACTGGCGTAGTACCCTTTTACTTCATGTACCATGTCAGGGCTCTATCCCTAAATGTGGTCTCCAACTGCGAAATATTTGATGCGTCGTTTGTGATCCTATTCATAGACCATATCTCCTCACAGGTGAACCAATGATGCTCTGCATCATCTCTTCTCGTTCCATGGAACACATGTAACCTCAGGGTACTATCCCTATTCACCATCCTCAATCTTGAACTATTTCCTCCGAACTGACAATTATGTAATTGAGATCTCAATACTGATACTCGTCCTTGTGAAGTAGCATTGACTTCGTCTTCTTCTTCACTCGTAGTTTCTCTTATTTCTTCTCCTACTCTTGCCTTTACTCCAATTTCATCAATGTTTTATGTTCTCTCTTCTTGGTTGTAAATGTGCAAGGGGGGTAGCTCCATCTTCTTCTAATATTTATTATGAGGGAACCTAGAGAGTTTCCTACTTGCAGCCACACAAGACCATCCATTATCACTATCTCTTCTCCCCCACAACTAGGGGATCAAACATTTTTCTCTCCTTCTCCCGTGCCTCTACCATGCACTTCATCTTCCTCTGAAGTTGCAACACTCTGCAACAACAAAGGGGTTTGGAATTTGTCTTATGGGCCCCTACTACCACTACTACTGGTATCTTCAATGGATACCCTACACTCAATGCCATGCCTCTTCGTGGGCATATCATCATCTTTGTTCCTCTCTGGCACAAGGCACTCTTCCAAACTTCCTTCTGGCGGGGTCTCGTTCCTCTTCATTCTGGGCTGACCCCTCGTCGCAAACCCCTTTCTAACTTCCTTATGCTTATCTATTATGATCTTCTTCTTGACTCAAATCTTCTTGCATACATTTAAAATCTCTCTCTCCCCTGTACTTTTTTGGGTCCATCCTATTCCTCAACTCATTTTAAAAACTTTTGGATCCTCCTCAATCGATCCATATCCTCTATCACTTTTCCCTCATCTTTTCATCCCCCCCAACTCTAGGGGAGTCTACTCAGCCATCCTGTCTGGCTCCATGCGCATCAACCCCTTCTCCACGAACAACATTTTTATCTAGAGTGGGATTTCTTCCCGCAGCCTTTTCCTAGGGCCTTCCATGAACTTTCTTTCAGCTTAGCTGAAAGAATCAATGTAATCCACAACAAATTCAATTATATATCCTTTATTCACCCAAGCAAACTAGAAATCGATGGCTCAAGTCCACTTGTTATCCAATGGTTTCAACCTATCAATCATGGATTGATCCCAAACTACTAATTCTAATGGCCTCAAAGTAGTATTAGTAGTAGTCCGTCTCTTCAACCCTTCATACAAAAGACATGGAAATTCAACAAAGAAAATTTCATGCATATCAGTGTAGAGATACATATCCTTCCATCGTTCCATGTTTACATTCAATCCTTGGGTTTATCTCCAAGCAAACTCATCTTCTTTCGTATTCAACCAATATTATTTTTTCCTCTCGAGATGGATACCACCTCATTCTTTACCTTCATCATTCAATACAAGACTTTCAGGTTTCGACAATAGAACCATTTTTTGGCTCAATCACACTTGCACGATCCTAATGCTGGGGGGTTGAAGACCCAAGGTTCATCCAGAGTTTGACGAACAAAAACCTCAAGGCATCGACATATCAATCCTCAACCAAAGACTAAATAAGGTCTCATGCGAGATGGAATGAGGATCATAGATACCATCTGGTCTTGTGTCGATGATGATGAACGACTAATTGGATAAGATCCCATATGGGCAGGCATTAAGACAATCCATTGAAAACTACCTAACACTTGACAGGAAACAATAACAATACACACATTCCTTTGATGCATAAGTGACACATCATAAGCCCATAATTACTACAACTTTATTATCTTCATTCCATCATCACAAACATACATTGAGAAATTCATTCATTGATAGCAACAAAGCCTTGCTCTCTTATACATTTACCCAGTGTTACATTACATAGTGCCATGTGATTCCTTTTAGACTCTACCAATGGGACCGGCTCAGACTTACAACTAGGGACATTACAAATCATTGGCTCAGAGTGAGCTCAATGACAGCAATACCCACAACTATCAAAACAACGACCCACTGACTAACAAGATAAATCTATTTCTGTTGTTGTTTCTTACTTTTATTTTCTTCTCGTCTCTGACGCTCTATCACATTTAGTTTCACCCCACTTGCTCCTCTGACCGCGAGTCCCACGCGCTTCTATCACCCACATGCATTCCATGTAGCCTCTTTGGAATCATGGCAATCTCAACTACCTTTCCAGCTCATCTTCTTTCTACTCCACGTTCCCTCATGTTGCTTATAGTAATAATCCAGGGAGATTTCCAAACGATTCTTTGTTGATTCCAACATGCATGCAATGTCTTCTTGATTTTTGTATCACATCACAAAACTCAGGCCAACACACATTTGGCAGAACTCGAACTAGTGTGCAATAACAAAACTTGACTTGACGCTCACGCCTCTTGTCACCCCTCGTGCAACAACTTGAGCATGCACAAAACTGGAATAGGCGCACACAATTTTGTTTGTGCGTGCACTTGATATTTACACAAAACTTTGGGTGCCAACAACAACATCAATATATAGATATTTAGACTTAATATAAAATTGTAAAATTTGAAACATTACAAATATAAATCATTAATAAAATGTCAAATTGAACAAGTTCTTCATCGACTTCTTAAAACTAATCAATAATATTGAATATGCCAAATTCAACATTTTCGATAGGTACATCTTCATTCTGAGAAGCTTGATTTTCTTCTTGGACCTCTCTAGTGATCCTTTCTGAACAACCCTTTCAATGGTGGTTGAGGTTCCTTTGACATTTGTCACATTTAAACTTAAAGTTGAACATCATGTTTGTAATGTTTTCAATGTTTTTGGAAGCAATTTCAATGTCCCACCACTCAGATTTTGGGAATCCAATGAAGTTGGCTTCAACTTTGTATATTGTTGTTTTATGAGCTTTATATGTTGCACGCTAAGTTGGGTAATCACATTTCAATGTTTCCTCTAATTCTTGAAACGGTATGTACAACATCAATTTTCCATGTAGTAATTTTTGAGAGTAGTCCACTCGTTGTATCTAATGCATAGTAGTATGTGAGGTGTCACATACCTGGCCCCTAAGTACCTTTTTAAGGGATTGGGTATACATTTTTTCGCTTACCTTCGACGAATAAGGTATTGAGGACTAATCCCTTTCTCTCAATGGATAGTCTCGATGTATGTCAGTCCTCCCAAACTTCAGCTAGGATCCATTCGAAACCTAAGGTTCACCAATCCTACTCGAACCCACTCGACTCATCAACCCATTGAAGATTAACATGCACCATCAAAATGATGTTCTTAGTCAACATCAATTCGCTATGTCACCGCAGGATGCTTAGGTTTGCACGACTAGAGGATGACAATAGTCCCTCTCCTACAGTCTAATTAAAATACTTAATTAATATTTCGTAGAATACCATTCTTTGGTAATTGATTACTTAAACCTCATTAAGGATAGTTATTCTCCACAACTAATTATCCAATAATGAATTTTTTCTCAACCTAATCCCCATGGCCCAGTAATTACTGAGGTTTTTACTTTCTCTTCCCCCCCTTAGAAGTAATTTAACACTAACTCAATAAATTATTCATATGATAATTATGAGTAATTATATTATAACACAATGAGGTTAATTTCTCCATAATATACTTAAGTTTATTAACCTTAATTAAGCTATATAATTCAATCCCTCCTTGGCACACAACTCCATGCCGAATTTTCATGTAATTTTACATACATACATACATACATACATACATACATACATACATACATACATATATATATATATAATGGGAAAAGGATTAACTATATTCAACCTGATATTTATCATTACAAATTTAGTCTTTTATTAATTATATTATAATATAATTCAATTTAATTATATTATAATATGATTAATTATATCAAAGGAGCACTTAGGCTTGTCAATACCCATTAATACCTAAGCCTCCGGGCTTCAACGAAGATTCCTCATCAGGCTTTTATGAACACAAATATCCAGAATGCAGGAGTTCAAGAGAGGGTTCCACCTCATATTGTGCCTCTATGCAAATATAAGAGAATTTGTATTACCATGCCGTATAATAATTTACGTTTAACATTTATTATAACATTTATGCAACCATTGGAGTATGAGGGGGTAGGTTCGAGCCTTCGACCCTTTTTTCTTGTTCCTTCTATCATCCCCAAACATCCAGAGTCCTGAATCCCCGAACTCCCGGAGCTCTAGAGTCTCGAACTCCCAAAGGGTCCACACTTACACGTGACTTTGCATTAAATAATAAATTTAAAAAGGAAGAAGGGTTGATAATTTGTCACGTATGAATATCATAATAATTCAATTAAAATATTATATATTAAACCTTTTTGGAAATTGCGTCCATGCTCATAAAATCCCAAATATTATATTAATATTTAAGATGAGAGAGAGAGAGATCTCTGGGTCAATCTCCTTCGGCTCTCCAACACATCCTTTGTACTCAAATCCCCCGGAGTCCCGAAGCTTCGAAGTGGCCTCACTTATGCACGTTTCCATATTATTTAATATTTAAAAAGAGCTGGCTTCATTCACGTGTAACCATTTTAATGAACCTTACAATAATATAATAAATTATTTATATTCCTCGAAAATTAGGCCCATGTTTTAAAATTCTCCAATATTATATTTAATAATTGAAAAGAGAGAGAGAGTGTTCTCCGGGTCAATCTCCTTCGACTCTCCCACACATCCTTTATACTCAATTCTCCCGGAGCCCCGGAGTCTCGAAGCTCCGAAGTGACTCCACTTGCACACACTACCACACCATTTAATATTCAAAGGATTTGGCTTCATTCACGTGTGATCAATTTAATAAATCTTAGTATAATATAATATATTTATTATATCTCTCGAAATTCTCACCCAGGCTTAAACAATCTCTAACATTACATTTAATATTCAATATTATAATGAAGGAAAATATATTCGGGTCCACCCCTTCGGCCTTTCCACACAATTCTTCATTTTCATATAACCGAGAGTCCCGGAGTTCTGGAGGGGAACCATTTGTATTACCTTAGGATTTAAATACACTAAATTATTTTGGGGTTATAATTTAATAAATTGCAATAAAAGGGTTATTATATTCAATTAGGTTAAATTGATCACAATTAAATGTAATATTATATAATTATTTATATTTCTTATCTATGTAACCTCGTACATAGAAGGATAGGGTTCGGGCCTTCGACAACTTGGGCTTGTGAGTTCCATCACTCCAAATATCCCGGAGCCCCGGAGCTCCGAACTCCCGTAGTTCCGAAGACTACGAGAAGGTTAAAGAATTTGGTCATCGTTTATTCCCTGGTGTATTTGGCATTAAAGTCATAATAACAATTATATTCTTTTGGTCTCAGGTCTATTATGCTCCAGGAACTTTAGCCTCCATTTTCAGAATAAAATAATAATAACATTAATAATAATAATAATAATAATAATAATAATATAGACATATAGATACATATATCCCCATATCCGTGTATGGTTTTATATAAATTTCTAGTCTTTATAAAGGGATTTAAGCAAAGTTTATGTTCCAAGGAAATTTCTCCATCCTGAAAAATAAAATATAATTATAATCTCTCCCTTCTCGTGGGTAAATGAATAGAATTTTATTTCCTTATTATTTTGCTTTTCTACTCTTATTAAATTTAAGGAAATGATCCTAATACAAATATTTACCTCCACACTGAATTCGATGTTTCTACCATGATTTACTTCCCACCAAAATTTAAAGGGATTCTTCCCAAATTTAGGAGATTTAACACAATTTAAACATAAATGTTTATTTATGTCCCAAATAGAATTTGAGAACTTTTGTATTTTAATTCATTTAGACCAATTTCATGTTTATGTCCTCATTATTTTTCCTCAATAATTATTTATAAGGACTTTTAATGTTTTCCCATATTTAGGATTATTTTTTAAAGTCCACACAGATATGATATCCTCTAACTTTTTTGGCATAGGATTTGAGAACATACTAAAATGGAGCACTATTACATAGAAAAATCACTCTCTCTTCTTTCAGAGGTGTAATAGATATTTTTAACTGTTCAATCATTAATTCCCAAGCATGCATTAAACTGTATAGCAGAGTCAACCACAACATCCACTCCCATAAATCTTATTTTAACACACAGATAGTCAAGAGATAAGAAATTAAATCAAAAGAGCTTCAGGTAAGACATTCTCTTTATTTTACTTAAATTTCTCAAGTCACTTTTATCAGAAATGAAACTTACACAGTTTTAGAACATAATATAAAATTTTCTCTGATCTAAACACTACAAAGATCTAACCAAGTATACTTATCTAGAAACCAGATAGTGAGGCAACTGCTGAAAGGGGTTCCCTTCTCCACCCAACCGTAGGCACATCAACTTCTGGAAGGATTTACCAATGGCCACCCCCTAGATAGATCATGATGCTATGAGAGAGATTCTTCCTTCTGTTCAATAACAAACATGGATGGAGGCCACTCTCCTTCTCCCACAGGAACTTGACAGATCAATTTTCTCTCAACCAAGCAAGGGGGTCTGGAATGAGTGCTTCCTCAGTAACTCATCTTCTATGCAACCCCGTTTATCAACTTGGACTGAAAACACTGGCCAATAGATTTCTTGTACCCAGAACAATTTCCTTTTTCAGTTCTCCTCCGAACCAGAGAGCTGCACATGCTCTCCCTCTTCAAAAAATGTTTACTAGACTCATCTTCTTGCCTCCTCTCTTATGCCCACAAATTTCCTCTCTTTTCTTGCATCCCTCAACAAGATTTTGTGGGTCCAATTCCCAATTTTGTGGGTCAGGTCATGAAGTTTTCAGATGGGTACTCTGCCCATCTCCTCATAGACTCTTGAGGAGGACTTCCCAAATACCAGCCTGACTGGTAATTTATTTATGTGGGTCTAAATAATTAAAATCCAGTAGAGTACTAGTCTGGTAGGGGTCATCTCAACCATTGTTGGTTCCCCTCACCATCTCTCTCATGCATCATAATCTACCTTGGCAAACCCCTTCAACAGTGACACAACACTTTCCATTTTATTTAGTAACAAAAATATATATATTACCTTTTATAACAAAAAGGTTCATCAATTCCAACATCCACACATATTCAGTTTGCCCATAGTCTTTTAGCAGGTTATAGTTATATTTACAAGCTAGGGGAAATAAGGGTATTACATGATGTTTCTTTTGTCTTTTTACTTTATTGAATTCCCATGTATAGCATGACATGCATTATGTTGAGAAAACTTCCTTCAACATCAAGTGTTTAGAAATGTATTTGTTTATAATAACACATATATTGTCCTCATAATCTTATGGTTCCCTTTCTAAGAATTTATGCTTCTTTAGAATGCATTTTATTTTCGACAATGTCAATGTCATTAAGCTAGGATGTGGTTGTAATGAAAGCATTATGTGAGTTGATTAGTAGTTAGATATTTGTTGTAAGTCTACACGATCTTTTGTAACTTGTTATACTAATTTCACTTTGAAATCCTTACTTTTAGTGTAGTGTGCACTTATTTTATGGAAAGCATTTGTGTTGTAGACCCAAGGATTTATAGATCAAAATCACATAGAAAAAACACTCATAGCATCCACCAAAAATGTAAATGGATTAAAAAAAAAAGACATTCCTCATACATTCTATTATCCAATTAAAAACATACCAAAGACATTCAACACCAACCTCTACAACTTTATTAAATCAATGACCAATGTTCTCAGGCCTTATTACAATCACAAATCCCACACACAGGTCTTTGGATTACACAACACTGTCGACAACTACAAAATACCAAATCAACGGAGAGCCAAAGGCGCTTTGGTCAATTGTAAATCTCATATTTATGCTTAATTCCATAACTATTCAATTCCAAAGACTTTTCATTTCCCTTGGTAACTCAAACATTTTTTTACAATTAATATATGGGTAATAATTGACTCTTTAGATTTTAAATACAACCCAAGTGCAATAGTTTGAATATTAAAAGTTAAATTGGAAAAATAAATACATGGAAGCAATTTTGTCCTTTTATGTTCACGCTTTGTAATTTAAGTCAATGCACCCCTTAAACTCAATATTTGTTTATGAAATTTGGAGGGTAGATAGAGGAAGATATCCTTTGAATCCTGTACAAAATTTAGGCCTTGATTCTAAGTATTGGCTATGTGCAAGTCAAAATATTGAAGCCTTGTTTCTGGAAAATTATGTGCACAATATTTAAACTAGAGATGGCTTGGGTTTGGTACTTAAACTCGATATTTTTTTTAATGAAATTTGGAGAAAAAATAGGAGGTGTCCTCTATAATATATCCAAATTTCACCCTCGGATGGGGCGATAGTGCAGCCATAATGCCATCACAATTAGCCAGTGCACATGCCAACAACTAATGCTCCAAACCCCAACAAGGACAGATGGACGACGTTGTTAATTTATTCCTCTACCATCTCATTTACTCGTTACTCCCCTCGCTACGTGCGAACATGGCTGGTGATCAGGCTTTGAGTACCACTGAAAGGAAAGGAAATTACTCTGAGTTTGGGTCGACATTCATTATGGCCATCCTATGAGGGGAGAACCACACGATTCATCATTGGGTACTTCGGCTGGATCGGAAGCCATTCTCAGCCAGTCTGCATCATATTTATTACTCTAGTAACACTCACCTCCATCTAGTTTGTTTCCTCTGCACTTTGGGTGCTCCTCTCTCTTGTGTTGTAGTCCCTCTCCATTTTGATATGCCTCGAGTCAAGTGACGAGGAAGAGTGTGAAGAACATCGGGTTCTATTTGACGGTTAGTGGGCCGAAGTGGGGGCATGATGTCTTTAACCAGTGCCACCTCCAGTGAACCGGGTGCTCCAGGAATATGAAGCAGTCAAGTAGTGAAGGATGCTCATGAGGAAGGAACATAATGGGGGTGCATAGTTGCCTACTTTATGAGAATCTTCTAGAGTTCTCATTTTTTAGTCGAGATAGTTTTTGACATTTAAATCTTCTTAGTTATAAGGTATCAACAATTTTTTTCAAAAAAAAATAGTTTTTTATTATTTTTTCAAAGATTTTTTTAACCTAAAACTTGATGTTTTTAACATTATTAAAAATATTGTGTGTCATTTATTTTTTCATTGTTATGATTTCATCTAATTATATATTCTTAATTGTTTTAGGATGTCATATATTTTAAAATATAATTTAAACTATTGTTTTAAACACTTTTTTAGCTTTACTTCAATGCATAGCTAAGATGATATTCTCTACAACATATCCAAAAATTAGTATCTGATTCCAAGCCATGTGTGCACATTGATCAAAATACTAGACCCTTGTCACTGTTGAAACTCTAGGAAAAATTATAAATAAAACACATAATTGAAATTTTTTTTTTGGGTGTGCAGGATTGCTAAAGGCCCGAGGATGCTCTTCCAACAATTTGTCAATGTACAATTAATTTTTTCCATATGCAAGCTACATTGTGTTTCTACAACATAAGCATTAATAGCATTTGTGTATCAATGTTTGTGTACCATAACAAACATATTTACCTATTTTATGAGAACCCTCAAGAGTTCTCGTTTTTTTAGAGATAACATTTAATGATTGTTTTTACCCTTGCTTGAAAAAGTGGTGCTACAAAATCACTCTTTTTTTTAAGGTAGTTTTTGACATTTTGAATCTTCTTAGTTATAAAGTATCCACAATTTTTTTCAAAATAATAAAAATTAATGTTTAAGTATATAGGGGCTTCCGCAGTGCAAGATATTAGATATTATTTTCGGGATTAGCTGCGTAGTGTAAGTCATTAATCTATGACCCATATTCATGAGTATTAGTCGCAACTGACCAATAATTCTCATGATTTGAATAGTCCACTTAGCACTCATTGCATCGGGTGATGCTCACAGGGGTGAAGAAATGGGATTGAAGCGAACAAAATGAATTGCATAGCATCAATCATCACTTCCAGGGCTTGCACCCGGTAACCAGGACTTCCCAGGTGGTCACCCATCCCAAGACGCCTCTAGCTCAAGCGCGCTTAACTGTGGAGTTTTCCCCACAATCAAGCCCACTTAGCTTGCTACCCCATTTGCAAAACCTTAGCAAGTATTGTGCCTTATGAACTATCTATTTTTTCTCATGAATATGGGTCATAGATTAATGACTTACACTACGCAGCTAATCCCGAAAATAATATCTAAAAATTAATGTTTTTCATTTTTTTTTTCAAATATTTTTTTAACCTAAAACTTGATGTTTTTAGTATATATTTTAAAAAACACTAGGAAATTGATTTTATTTAAAAATATGTAGCCAAGGCATACTGTGGAGAGTTACTAAAAAGCGACCAGCCGCAATGTGACTGTTCAAATACTTGATGTTACTTCCTATATGGTCTATTACATCCCTTCCAAAATAGAGAAGAGTCCCAAAATTCTATAGACACTGACCAAAAATTTAGTGTCTAATGAGTAAGTAAATTGAAGAACACCTAATTGACATAGTGAATTAAAGATGAGAGAGGGAGCATTGTATGCCCTTATGTGCCTTATGTGCAACATGGGATCCTTTAGCGTGATCTACTACCAAATGTTGACATGATTCAAATGTCTAATGGTTAAAAGGACTATGGTATCGAAGATTCATAATAAGGATTGATAACATTAAGACCCCACCCCCCGATTTTTAATAATTACCAAATTATCTCTTGAATCTGCATATTGTTTTCCTAGAGCACATGGTACTACCCCAATTTTTCAAATTTCCGACATATGTAGCGAATCCTTTCCAAAACATAAACTATATGAATGCTAGAGGGAAATGAATTGGAGACCATGTGTCGAATAATTAGGTGAGAATCCCCTAAATTTATCAACTTATTGATATGCATAAAGAGAGCTAGAGTGATTCCTTTTAGTAAAGCGTATGCTTCCTCCGGGTTGTTTATCATTACCCCAAGGTACCATTCATTTGTCTATTCTAATTCCCCCCTGGGACTAGAAATAGCCCCTCTTGCACTTGCCTCCCCATTTTTAACATTATTAAGAATGCTACATGTCATTTATTTTTTCATTTTTATGATTTCATCTAATTACATATTCTTAAATGTTTTAGGATGTTACACATTTTAAATTATTGTTTTAAACATTTTTTTTTATCTTTACTTCAATGCATAACTAATATGATATTCTCTACAACATATCCAAAATTCAATATCTAATCCCAAGAGATGAGTGCATGTTGATCAAAATACTAGACCCTTGTCACTACCGAAACTCCGGGAAAAACTAGAAATGAAACACATAACTGAAAAAAAAATGTTTTAAGGCGTGCATGATTGCTAAAGGCTCGATGATGCTCTTCCACCAGTTTGTCAGTGTACAATTAAATTTTTCCATATGTAAGCTACATTGTGTTGCTGCAACATAAACATTAAAAGTATTTTGTGTATCGATGTTTGTGTACCATAGCAATCACAAATACCTACTTTACGAGAACCCTCCAGATTTCTTGTTTTTTTAGAGATAACATTTAATGATTGTTTTTACCCTTTCTTGAAAAACTGGTGCTCTAGAATCACCCTTTTTTCGAGGTAGTTTTTGACATTTTGAATCTTCTTAGTTATAAAATATCATCAATTTTTTTCAAAAAAAAATATTATTGTTGTTTTTTCTCATTTTTTCAATGTTTTTTCAAAGATTTTTTAAACCTAAAACTTGACGTTTTAACATTATTAAAAATGTTGCGTGTCATTTATTTTTTCATTGTTCTGATTGCATCTGATTATATATTATTACTTTTTTTAGGATGTCATACATTTCAAAATACAATTTAAACTATTGTTTTTAACACTTTTTAAACTTTACTTCAATACATGGTTAATAGCTGTAGCTAAATAAAACTATTTTAAAACACTTAACAAAAAAACTATACATTTAAATGTTAGTTATAACGAAAAGCATATACATTTTAGAAGTTTTGGTTTAAAGTGCCATGCAAGTAAAGCATTTTTATGGTCAAAATTGGAAAGAAAAAAAAGAAAAATAATAATTGTCTTTTTAATAGATTTTTATGGATTTCATGTATAAAATGGAAATATTTAATGTTGTGTTCCTTGAAGTAATAATTCACATAAAAATGAGAGCCAAAAATTGAACAAGATAATATGGTAAAGAACAATTTAAAAAGATTCACCATAACACATCAATATATAGATATTTACTCTTAATGTAAAATTTTCAAAATCTAAAACATTACAAATATAACTCATTATTAATATGTCAAATTGAACATATTCTTCATTGACTTCTTAAAACTAATCAATAATATTGAATATGCCAAATTCATCATTTTCGACATGTACATCTTCATTTCAGAAGCTTGACTTTCTCCTTGGATCTCATTATCCTCTTCCTTTGGATCTTCTATATAAACAAGTTATTCAAAGTGATCCATTATAAACAACCCTTTCAATGGGGGTTGAGGTTCCTTTGACATTTTGTAACATTTGGTGCACTAAGATCTCCTTTCTTCAAACCAACTTCTTGCATTCTTCATCGCTTAATATCAATCCTTGCTTGAGTCTTAGGAACCTATATTTTAAGTCTTCTTTAAATGCTTGGAAGAACTTAGTCTATTTAATGTCAACACCAAAGCCACATTTGTTAAATCATTGAACACCTCCCCCATCTCCATGTCTTTGTCAAAGTTGGACATCATGTTGGTATTGTTTTCAATATTTTTGGAGGCAATGTTAATGCTCCCTCACTTAGTTTTGGGAAAGCAATGAATTTGGCTTCAAATTTGTATATTATTGTTTTATGAGCTTCATATGCTACATGCCAAGTTGGATATTTTCGTTTCAAGGTTTCTTCTATTTCTTGAAATGCTATGTAGACATCATTTTTTCCTATAGTAAGTAAGTTTTCGGATTAGTTTGTTCATTGTATCTAAAGTAGCATCTTATGAGAGGTTTCTTTCATCTTTTTACTTTTTTGTATGCCCATGTATAACCATGGATATGACTAGATACCTAATGTATAAGAACAAGTTTAACAACATGGAAGACAAGAGGATACCTAAAATTGCTTCAAAATCAAGTCATAACCACCATCGACTCAAGCGAGGATGGCATAAAGACGCCCGGTCTTGGCTAAACTATTGGGGAATCATGAAAGAAACCATTTTGCAGAATAATGATACTATTAAAAAAAACGTCAAATCAAAATTTAAGGAAAAAATGTGGTGTGATAAAGAGTTAGAGCAAAAAAGAAAATTAAGGTATTATAAAGACGTAATCAACCCTAATCTAGAAGATCAAAATTATCTATCTGTTTTTCCAAGTGTAAAGAAAAAAATAAGCATTGCTAAGATAAGAACAAATTCTCATGAGCTCCATAGTGAAATTGGGCGTTGGTCAATTCCTAAAACGCCATGGGATGAAAGAGTGTGTCATCTTTGTGACACTTAGAAGGTTGAATATGAAAAACACTTTCTCTTAGATTGTCCAGCCTATACCCATAATAGATCTCATTTTAAAAATATTTATCACACTACCAACCTTCCTAACCTCTTAACTCAACAAAAGTATGGTGATCTTGGAAAGCTTCTCTTAATTATTTTCGAGCACATAAACAAAATTCTAAAGAATCACAAGTAATCACTTACCCTCTTAAGGTCCGATAGACCAATTCGGTCTTAGTGGACATTAATCATCATCATCATCATAGCATGCCATGCATTTTGCTAAGCAAACATTCATGAAGGTCACATATTTAGAAATGTACTTGTCTAAGTTAAAGTTGAACATCATGTTTGTAATGTTTTCAATGCTTTTGGAAGCAATGCCAATGTCCCACCGCTCAACTTTTGGGCAATCGATGAAGTTGGCTTCAAGTTTGTTTATTGTTGTTTTATTAGCTTCATATGTTGCATGCTAAATCAGGTAATGTCATTTCAATATTTCCTCTAATTATTGAAATGGTATGTACAACATCATTTTCCTATGTAGTAATTTTCGAGATTAGTCCACTCATTATATCTAATGCAGAGTATGCGAAGTTTCTTTTGTCTTTTTAATTTCTTGATGCCAATATAGCATGGCATGTATGCAAGGTTTCTTTCGTCTTTTTAATTTCTTGATGCCAATATAGCATGGCATGTATTATGTTGAGAAAAATTCCTTCAATGTCAAGTGTTTAGCAATGTATTTTTCTATAACAATAACACATATAATGTCTTCATAATCTTATGGTTTTCCAAGAATT
>ML797297.1:204926-230819 GCA_009831015.1 Picea engelmannii | reverse complement strand
CCAAGGAAATCCTCACAGAAAACCCTCTGAGTACTTCCCCATGATTCATGGATGGTAAACGTGGTAAACCGTTGGCCCATATTACGGGGCCTAACCCCAAGAATATCAAGAGAGTCGAACCCGTGACCTCCCCAATTGATCACCGGGGGAGAGATCTCACATCTGTCTCAAGACCGCTTGAACTAACCCTTGGGGCTTCATTTCCAAAGGCTTTTCATTTCCTAGGTAACTCAAACATTTTTTTACAATTAATAAATGGGTAATAGTTGACTCTTTAGCTTTTAAATACAACCCAAGTGCCATAGTTTCAATATTCAAAGTCAAATTGGAAAATTAAATACATGGAAGAAATGTTGTCCTTTTATGTTCACACTTTGTAATTGAATTCATCGCACCCTTGAAACTCAATACTTGTTTATGAAATTTGGAGGTTAGATAGAGGAAGATTTCGTTTGCATCCTATAAAATTTTTAGACTTTGATTCTAAGTATTGGCTAGATGTGCAAGTCAAAATAGTGAACCCTTGTTTCTCGAAAATTATGTGCACAATATTTAAACTAGACATCGCTTGGGCACCATACTTAAACTCAATATTTTTTTATGAAATTTGGTGAAAAAATAGAATAAGGTATTCTATATAATATATCCAAATTTCATACCTTAAATATAAAGTATGAGAGAACACTAATCAAGATACGAGGTCTCCCTCGATGCAAAAATAAAATCTAAAATTACCGAACTTTTGTTTTGGACTTGGGCATAGGGTTTAAACTCCATTTCTATTTTTAAATTGTTTTGTAAAGGCATAATATGATATTTTCTAGAACATATCCAAAATTAAATATCTAATTACAAGATATGAATGCATGTTGATCAAAATACGAGACCCCCATCATTGCTGAAACTCTGGAAAAAACTAGAAATAAAACACATAATTGAAAATAATGTTTTTGGGTGTGCAAGATTGCCGAAGGCTCAAGGATGCTCTTCCATTAGTTTGTTAGAGTACAATTAAATTTTTCCATATGCAAGCTACATTATGTTGCTACAACATAAACATTAAAAGCATATTTCGTATTGATATTTGTGTACCATAACAAACATAGTTATCTACTTTACGAGAACTCTCTAAAGTTCTTGTTTTTTAGAGATAACATTTAATGATTGCTTTTACCCCTATTTGTAAAAGTGGTGCTCCAAAATCACCCTCTTTTTCAAGGTAGTTTTTTACATTTTGAATCTTCTTAGTTATAAAATATCAACATTTTAAGAAAATAAAAATTAATCGTGCTTTTCTTATTTTTTCAAAAAAATTCAAAGTTTTTTTAACCTAAAACTTGATGTTTTAACATTATTAAAAGGTTACGTGTCATTTATTTTTTCAATGTTTTGATTTCATCTAATTATATATTCCTAATTGTTTTAGGATGTCATACATTATTTTTAACCGAAACAAAAATTGTATTCATTCAAAAAAAGGTTGTGTTGGAGCTAGCAGTAGATTACATCGGGCTGATTTGATTAGCCTCCAACAAAACAGAACAAAGTTTTGAGATTGCATAAAAAATATTAAAGGTCATTTCCAAGCATTGATTCCAATTCGGCCAACAAGTGACATGTTTTACATATCTACCTAAAATGCATATTACCTAAAAATACATATCACTGACGACATAAAGGAACACTTCCTTTCTCTTCTTGCCCCTCATCATATTGAGGGGAGCTTGGGCCTTCAATCTCCATTGGGTCGCAAAGCTAGTGAACCATCTCATCTTACTTTGGCATAGCTTGAAATGAGTTCTCAGTTCCTTGATTGTTAGAAGCCATGGAGAGAGATTCCACTCGTTGGGTGATAATTAAGCTTCGCAACTTGTTGCACTCAATTTCCATCGAATCTAATCTCTATTTTCTAGAATAGAAGAATGCTCATTACATCGACATTGCATGTGGTGCATTCCTATTCTACTTTTGAAATTTTAGAGGAAACTACCATCAAAGCATTGCAATTGGATTGGTTTATATCCTCATAATGGAGTAAGACTCTAAAGATATCTCTTACATCAACACTATCCATAACTACTTTTCCTTTAAGTCCTATAATATCAAGTTAAATAAAACTATCCATATACCTTTTATTTTTATTTTTATTTATTTAATTTTTTTTTTTTTCTGAGAAAAAAAATTGTATATTTGATATTTCAAGGAGAAATCAAAATATACATAGGATAGACCTCATAGCTCAAGAACACATATTGTAGGATTCAAAAAGACCTAATGTATTCTAAGAGATACGAAAAAATTATAGTCTTCCTCTAATATAAACTCTAGACGGTCTAGAGTACATCAATACAAACATGAAAGAAAATAGATTCTATAGACAAACATATACTACTTAAGAGAAAAAAGAACAAAGATCACCCTAGGAGATTTCTCCACATCATTATGAACCTGTGAGTTTGTGAACAAAAATAAAATAAGGACAAATGTATTTCTGGAAACTCCTCTTCTCCTCAAAATTCCTTGCTAACCAACATACCTTCTTGTAATTCCACCACCTCCATCCATATACCTGCTATTAATAAGAGTTTTATAGAATTTGGGAGTAGCAAGATTTAACACCATTGAAATTTGAAACAATTCATGTAGCACTAGACCATAAAAACCTTTGATTTTGGCTAGAGGGTAAAAAACGTGCTCGACTTAGGGTAAATAAACCATAGTGTTTGAAATCTCCCAAAAACACAAAAAATGAAATCTTCTAACCAACTAACAAAATTTTCAAGCGGAAAAAACTAGTATTTTAGATTATGCTTCATCCAATTTCTCAAATTGAAAAAGGAAAGAGGAGTTGCCAATATATGAGAAAAGTAATTTCCCCAAGCCCCATACACTTCCCTAAGATTTTCCTTCAATTTGAAAGGTGTTGAGGCCTTGTTGAAACAACACTTTCCATCTTCAATCATGACTGTTGTAGGCGCACCAAAGAAAACTAAAACCGAGAGGGAAAGAAAATAGATTAGGGGGGGATTCTTTCTGAAGACACTTGGAGTTACAGGGAAAACAAACCAAAGAAAACTAAAACACCCATAGAGTCCACAAACCAACAAACACAAATCCGTATATCAACTTGAATTTCCCATTGCAAACAAAATGACTTAGCCATATTCCAACATTTGTTGCACCAAGGCATCAAATGACATTCAATAGCCATGAGCCTGGCATAATTTTGCATAAGGTCCAGCTGAACAAACCTCCATGAACCACCTTTCCCAAGGCCAAGGTAGCTTATTGGTAATGAATTCTTCCTATTGATAGTTGTGCACATTAATGGCCACTTAAGCATGAATTTAGGGGATAGGTAAAAAGTCATAATCCCCACCTTTTAACAAAGTTCCAAGACTAAGTTCATAGGCTAATTTATCCCAATGATAGACCTCCTCATTCAACTCTTGTTTTATATGAAATAAATAGACTTTTTCAGAAAGATAGAGATCTTGCTTGATTCTAGAAAGGAGAATTTTTAATTTGGACCCTTCTAGATTGGATTGACCTATCATTTCTTTTATGACCAACAATAAATCTCCAAAGACCGATAAGGACCTCGCACCTTCCTCATTAGTTATTGAGAGACCAAACCACAATGCATATGCATCAACCATATTATTAGAGATATTCCCAAGAGCCTTGTCATAATAACTTATCGTATTTCCTCTAGGATCATGAAGAATCCACCCACACTTGCTACCCCTATGTTATTCTTTGAAGCCCCCATCTAAAAGAGGGGAAATGAATGTTTTTGTATCTCCAAAAATGAAATTCTTGTTTCTCCTTCCTAACTTGATATTGAGGGAAACTACCTACTCTAGGGATCAAAGAGTTAGAGGATTCAATGCACATATTAAATTACTTCAACCAAAGGTCTTCATAGAAGGATCCTTGATCCTTGCATTTGATTCTCGTTTGAAGATATCCAAACAAGAGAGATTTTTCCTTGATTATTGTTTTTGCTAGCTTATCCCACTCACTGTTGAAAATCACTTTGTTCCTGGCCAACCAAATCTTCCAACAAATATATTTTGGAAGATGATGCAAGAGCATATTCCAAAATCAACTTAGTATTTGAATTCTAGAAGGTCTTAGGAATTTATGAGAGGAATTTGGTTTCCTCATTGTCGAGAGGCTTGTAATTGTTTAATTTTCCTAAGTTTTGATAGTATAGTATGTGTCTAGTGTGTTTGAGAAGAAGGCATTTTTCCACGAATGCAATAGTTATGTCTAATTTAGATAGAAGGTTGAAGAGTTAGATAATTTAGGAGAGATGTTTAGATTTGGTCCTAATTTCCAGGATCAAAATCAGTTTGTTGTGAGAAAATTAGATTTCTATTTGTTTTTGGTAAAATCCGATCCTATTTTTTGTGATCTGGATCGATATTGTTTGTTTGTAATAAAAACTCAGATGGGAATGGAAAGGAACACAAGGGAAAGTAGTCAGGGTAGAAAACAAAGACTTAATGATAATATCATTATTTTTATAAATCTGTCTCTTTGTCCATAATTGATTATCTACTGGATGCCATAGTCAGTTTCTTGTTTTTCTGTGAAATTTTCCTGCTCATGATTATTCTATTGAAACTAATCAAATGCACATGAGAGCACAAGAGGAATCACTGTCTTTTAGTGTTAATAAGTGTTTGCAGGTTTCAATTTGACGAAGTTTCTAATTTGGCGAACCGCTAAAAGAGTTAGAAATACTGCCAACCCTAGAGGTACTTGATCGATCCTTTTTAAAACCTTATGAATTATATGTTGCAAAGTTTTGGTAGTCGATGGACCTGAAACCCCGACAGGCCTATATACTAGATCAGTTTCCCACTTGTAATGACAACACCAAAGATAATGAATGGTGGTCTGATCTTTAGTGTGACCAATGGTCGATCTACGACATGTAATAAAATGTCCGATAGATATCAGGAACCGATGGGCTGACATACCAGAGTATCAGAGAATAGGGATCTATGTAGAATAGAGGAAACGAGACCAAGAGCCGACAATCTGACACATAACGGAGTACTGGGATATCGGGACCGGTGGTGACATAATAGTGTATATCGGGACCCGGTGTTCTGATAATACTTGTTTACATAGAGAAAGGCTCTGGTAGCCCAATGAGGATGACATCTGACTGATAGAACTGTCAACTGACATAATCCATTCACGCGAATTGACAGAAAATTTGTAGGTTTGCTGAATAAGGGGGAAAATTGAAATTTTCCAAATAAGAGAGGAATTTCGAATTGTTTGAGTTGTAACCAGTCCGGATTGGTATCAAATTTTGGTGTCAGAGCGTAAGCCAAGGGAGGCTACAACAAATTAAAATATGGCATTCTGAATGTGAGGTGGAAGAGGCCGAGGTCGAGGTCAGAGAGGATGACTTGTTGCGAATGTTGAAGTCATTAAAGAGATGAGAAATCTTCAAGCACTATTAGAAGTAATGGAAGTTGGCCAACGAAGAGGCATTGACATAGGAGATGTCAGCGAAAGAGAAGAAGAATCTTCAGGAGTAGAAGCAGAACCTGAAGAATAAGGTGTTGATAAAAGTTTGGTCAGAGCCATCTTGGGAGTCATCTCTAGACCAAGA
The DNA here is from genome assembly GCA_009831015.1 of Picea engelmannii. NCBI lineage: Eukaryota > Viridiplantae > Streptophyta > Pinopsida > Pinales > Pinaceae > Picea > Picea engelmannii. Next base: position 225,181 of record ML797297.1, on the reverse strand, counting down.
ATGGAAGTGCCAATGTATGAAGGAAATTTGAAAGTGGATGAATTGATGGAGTGGATCAATACTATGGACAAGTACTTTGAATATGAAAATGTTGCAGATGATAAAAAGGTAAAGTATGCTGTGACAAGGATGAAAGGACATGCATTTCTCTGGTGGGATGGATTACATGCTGAGATACAGAATAAAGGTAAGTCAAGGATCAAGAGTTGGGACATGATGGTTGAAAAATTGAAAGGTAATTTTATGCCTCGAGACTATCATCTCAATTTGTTTAGACAAATGTAGAATTTTAAGCAAAGAAGTATGTAAGTGAAAGAATACACCGAAGAATTTTATAAATTGAATATTAGAACTGGTCACATAGAGGAAAATCCACAAAAAGTTGTTAGATACCTCAATGGACTAAGATATGAAATTCAAGATGAAATTGGCATTTTATCTCCTAATACTTTTGAGGAAGCATATCAGTTTTCTCTTAAGGCAGAAGAAAACTTAACAAGGAAGCAAAAAGAGAGAGGAAGAGGTCGTAGTTCAACAAGAGGTAGAGGAAAACAAGGTGGAAGAGAAATATCTTCAGCTCGAAAGGAAGAAACAACCAATTCACATCAACAAGAACAATCACCAAGAGGTGGTTATTTCAGAGGAAGAAGACCTTATCAAAGAGGTAGGGGTTCTTCTATAAGATTTTTTAGATGTAATAAGTTTGGGCATAGATCAAATGAATGTCCAGAAAATGCTTCCACAAGCAGAGGAGGTGCAAATGTTGTTCAATGTGAGGAAGAAAGTGTGGAGTCATTTGTGCATGAGAATGCACTAGAAGTTGGAGAGTCTTTGTTGATGAAGATGATACTGTTGAAGCTACACAAGGTGTTGGAATATTGANGTGAATCAATATTAGTACTTTTAATCCTTTTTACCCACAATGTGTATTGTTTACTTTATGAGAAGATTACCAATAACTTCAATATGAGTAGTATACATAAGCAATGAACAATAAGCAACCATACATAAACACAATACACCAATATTTTACGTGGAAACCCAATGCGGGAGAAAACCGCATAATTCTTTTCTTATATTATCAAAAGAAGTACATTCATAGGAAACACAAACTTCCTTGTTTCCTAGCTACAACTAGAAGGAGGCTACAACCCTATGGTTTCTCAGGCTCAAACCTAAAGGAAGCTAGAACTCCCTGATTATCTAGCTCCAACCAAAAGGAGGCTACAACCCCCTATGTTCTATGGCTACAACTGGAAGGTGACTGTAACCACCTATCCTTGCCTCGTCCAACCACCCTGAAATATAAGTGCCAAATAATTGATACTGCCACTATCACTCTGTCACTATAAAACCTGTCACTATAAAACCTGTACCATAAACCTATACCAACAACCTGTCACAATAATCTCCTCAACCAATCAGATCTGATCACATAGATCTCTTACCAACTATCACAAGTGTATAGCTCAAACCATGTACAACTATGTCTCTCTAATAATGTGCCATACATATAAAAACAATTAGAAACTAAGTGTAGTGAACCCTTACATCAACCAAACATCAAATCCTCATTGTTATGTAGCCTCAATATGTACTAATAACTTAAACAACACACCTCAACCAAAATCCCTCAGACATGTACCAATAAATACAAGATATGCCTCAACAATATGCCCAACAAAGTGTGCCAATGACAAACAAAAAATATACCAGCACTATACCTCTATAGATTTGTCTCATACAATATGTACCATAAAACCAATAGTCCTTCCAGGGAAAATACTCAATCTCCCATAACCATATCTCACACAATCACCAACATACAACTACAAACAAACATACAACATACCTTTTGATCCTGTAGATAGATATGATGTACCTGAACACTTCCACACTTCTTGTAGCCTCTCTTTATCCTTTGTAATCTGAATCGTGTCTCTTCCTTCAGATATGGTAGTTCCTTGCATGATGAAGCCGACTGTCTCGTAGGGGCCTAGCGTGATAGAATATAGGCAACTCGTGGGGATGCCTCGTGGTATGTTTACTGTCTAACCCGCGGGGATGACCCTAATCAAGGTTTTTCATTATTTTCCCGCTCTCTACTGCAACTGTGAAACTTTTCCGTCAACCTTCCTTCGCTTCCTCAAACTTGTGCAACTTCAGATATATCAATGAGTACCTGCAATAAACCTTTCACAAGATAAATATTCAATGTGCTCAATATGTGTTAATGGGAGTCTCTTGCTCTCTTATTTATACTCTCCAAGTGCCTTTCTTTAGGGGTCAACTTCTAACCATTTTATCAAACTTCCCTCTTTTAGGGCTAACCCACTTTCTTGTTGCAACTGCTTTACCCATAATTAGTAAACTCAACACTTCTTGTTGCAACTAATTTATTTTTAATTATTTTCTTATTTCAACAACTTTACCCATAATTAACTCCTAGTTGCAACAACTTTGACTAGTAAACTTCTTGATGATTTTTTAGGAGCTTCTAGAATAATTGACTTCTTTGTTGACCTTCTAGAGGCTTCTAGAATATTCATGAGGGTCCTCCAACTTCACTAAGCCATATCTCCTCAACCGCGAGGAACCATGTGATGTACCATATATCACCGAAAATGACACGACGTGTACTATCCATCTATGATAGTCTTACCTACAAATTCACTGATATTCATGTCCTTATTCCTCATATAGACTTGGGCTCCTTAACCACACCTATGGGGATATCAGAATTTGCTACCGAACTTGCTTCAAGGGTTGACATCAATGACAACCAACCCAATCTATCAACAAAAGGAAATCAAAGAACCTGCACAGAGGAAGACACTTGTTAGAACCGTTTGTAAAATAAAAGGTAAATGTTGTAAACTCATTATTGATAGTGGAAGTATTGACAAATTGGTGTCTACATAAATGGTTGAAAAGTTGGCTTTGAAGAAGACAACACACCTTGTTCCATACAAAGTGTCATGGATACAAAAGGACATCAACTATTGGTGAATGGACAATGTGAAGTGGAATTTCATATTGGAAGCTACAAGGACAAGGTACTTTGTGATATTATGCCTATGAATGTGTGTCATATTCTGTTAGGTAGACCTTGGCATTATGAAAAGAAGGAAATACATGATGAAAAGAGAAACACATATACTTTTTAGAAGGATGTAGAGAAGAACACTCTTTTTCCATTAAAAGATGAAGGAACGATTGAATAAATCAGTCCTAAGGTACTGTTGGTCAGTGGAAAAAATTTTCTGTAGGAAATTAAAAATGAGGAGGCACATTTTTCTTTGATTGGAAATCCCAAGGTAATTTTCACTAGCACAAATTTAGATGATTTACCTGAAGAAATTAAAAATTTGTTGGATGAATTTGCTGATATTGTGGTTGATGATTTTCCAAATGAGTTACCTCCACTAAGAAGCATCAATCATCATATAGATTTGATTCCAGGATCCAATCTTCCCAATAAGGCAACATATCACATGACCCCACAAGAGAATGAAGAGATTAAAAACCAGGTACAAGAGTAGTTGGATAAAGGTATGCTCAGAGAGAGTTTGAGCCCATGTGTTGTTCCTACAATTTTAAGTGCAAAGAAGGATGGAGGATGGAGAATGTCCACAGATTTCAGAGCCATAAACAAAATCACAATCAGGTATAGATTTCCATTACCTTGTATTGATGATTTGATGGATTGCTTGACTAGTGCTAGATATTTTTCAAAACTATATTTGAAAAGTGGGTATCATTAGATTAGGGTTAGAGAAGGAGATGAATAGAAAACAACCTTTAAAACAAATGATAGATTATATGAATGGTTGGTAATGGATTTTGAACTTACAAAGGCCCCTCGTACTTTTATGAGGTTGATGAGTGAAGTACTCAAGGATTTTATTGGTAAATTTGTCATAGTTTATCTGGATGATATTTTGATCTACAGTTAGTCTAGAGAAGAACATTTGAGACACCTCAAGTTGGTCTTAGATAACTTGCAGCAGGAAAATATACCAATCAATATGAAAAAGTGCAGTTTTGTGAAGACAGAGTTGGTTTATTTGGGTTTTGTGATATCAAGAGATGGCTTGAATATGGATCAAGAGAAGGTGAAGGCTATCATAAATTGGCCTAATCCAAGGAGTGTTTTTGAGGTAAGGAGTTTCCATGGATTTGCGAGTTTTTAAAGAACAATTCATCAGAAGCTTTAGTGGAATATGTGCTCCAATTATAGAAACCAATAAAGGAAACACACAACCATTTAAATGGACATAGGCAACTGATAACAGTTTTAAATTAGTAAAGAAGGAGATAACATAACAACCGATTTCAACATTGCCGTATTTTAGTAAACTCTTCCAGGTTGAGTGTGATGCAAGTGCGATTGCAATAAGAGTTGTTCTAAGTCAAGAAAATAAACTAGTTGCTTGTTTTAGTGAAAAGTTAAATGAAGTTGAACATAAATATTCTTCCTATGAGAAGGAATTTTATGCCATTTTTCAAGCACTCAAGAAATGGAGACACTACCTCATGCCTAAAAAAATTGTTCTTTACACTGCTAACTATGACTTGGAGTATATCAACAATCAAACAAAATTGAAACAAAAACATGTTAAGTGGATTGAGTTCTTGCAAAATTTTACTTTTGTTATTAAACACATAAGTGGGCAATCAAATAAGGTAGTAGATCCATTAAGCAGGGTTAGTTTAATTTTGTATGGGTTTGAAGTAAATGTTTTGGGGTTTGATGAATTGAAAGATATGTACAGAGATGATGCAGATTTTAAAGATGCTTATGTAGCCTGTGAAAATCCAGTGAGCAGAGACATGATTCCATGATTGGATTATTTGATACAAGAAGGCTTATTATTTAAAGGAAACAATTGTGCGTTCCAAGATGTTCAATGAGAGAAAATTTTCTGAAAGAAAAGCACAATGGTGGATTAGCAAGACATTTTGGACAAGACAAGACATTTGCTCAACTAAGTACACTTTATTTCTGGCTTGGTATGCAAATTGATGTCAAGAAATTTGTTGAAAGATGCATGGTTTGTTAGCATGCAAAAGGATGGAGGAAAACTATTTGATTATATCAGCCATTACCAATCCCAAACAGACCATGGGATTCTGTGAGTATAGACTTTGTGTTAGGATTGCCAAGAACTCAACAAGGTAATGATTCTATTTATGTGGTTGTTGATAGATTCTAAAAAATGACACACTTTATAGCTTGTAAGAAAACCAGTGATGCAACCCATATTGGAGATTTGTTCTTTAAAGAAGTTGTTAGATTGAATGGTTTGCCAAAAAGTATTTTTTTTTCCTGATATAGACACACAATTTGTGGGTCATTTTTGGAGAAATTTATGGAAAACATTTAGGGACCAATCTCAACTTTAGTTTAACATATCACCCACAGACTGATGGGAAAATAGAGGTGGTAAATAGAAGTTTGGGAAATATTTCAAGATGTCTGGTAGGTGAGCATCCCAAGCAGTGGGATCAAGTACTTGCACATGCAAAGTTTGGATATAATGATTCACCTAATAGAAGCACACGATTAATTGCATTCAAAATTTTGTATGGAATGCACCCTAGAGGAATTTATGAATTAAGAAATATAGGAAAACAAGAAGTGAGAAGTGCTGTTGGTGAAGATTTTGCAGTAAGTATGCAAGAATTACAAGAAAGAGTTAAGCATCAACTACAAGACAACAACAACAAGTACAACCAGAAAGATGATTTGAAGAGAAGAAAATTGGATTTTGAAGTTGGAGACTTGGTCATGGCACATCTCAGAGAAGAAAGGTTTCCTAGAGGGGAATATAACAAGTTAAAACTTAAGAAGATTGGACCATGTAAATTGTTGAGGAAGTTTTTCTCAAATGATTATGAAATAGAACTTCCAAGTAACATTAAAATTTCTCCAATTTTTAATGTATCGTATTTATATCCTTTCAAGGAAGTAACAAACAGTTCAATAGATGCACCTGATAGTGACAACATTCAGACCATTGACTGGGAGAAACAACTACCTACAACACAACATAAACAAATTGAATCTATATTGGACATAAAGGTAGTAAAGATGACAAGGGGTAAATAGTACTTTCAATACTCAACCAAGTGGAAAGGAAAACCACTTGAGGATGCCATGTGGATGACATCAACAAAATTTTCTAAATATGGTACAAGTATTGATGAATTCCTGGAACAAGCCCAAGAACAAGTACTTTCTTCCCCGAGAGTCTGATGTAGGAACATCTTCCAAAATCAACTTAGTATTTTACCTCTAGAAGGTCTTAGGAATTTATGAGAGGAAGATGGTTTCCTCATTGTCAAGAGGCTTGTAATTGTTTGATTTTCCTAAGTTCTGTTGGTCTAGAATGTCTCTAGTGTGTTAGAGAAGAAGGGATTTTTCCACAAATGTAATAGTTATGTCTAATTTAGATAGGAGGTTGAAGAGTTAGAAAATTTAGGAGAGATGTTTGGATTTGGTCCTAATTTCCAGTACCCGAATCGATTTGTTGTGAGAAAATTAAATTTCTATTTGTATTTGGTAAAATTCGATCCTATTTTCTGTGATCTGGATCGATCTTTTTTGTTTGTAATAAAAACTCTTCTAGGCATAGAAAGGAACACGAGAGAAAGAAGACATGGAAGGTAGCAAACAATTAATAAGAATCTCATTATTTTTATAAACCCATCTCTTTGTATGGAATCAATTATCTACTAGGTTCCATACTCAATTTCTTGTTTTACTGTGAAATTTTCCTGCTCATGATTATTCTGTTGAAACTAATTGAATGCACATGAGAGCGCAAGAGGAATCATTGTGTTTTCGTGTTAATAAGTGTTTGCAGGTTTCAGTTTGATGGAGTTTCTAATTTGGTGAACTGCTAAAAGAGTTAGCAATACCTCCAATACTAGAGGTACTGGACCGACCCTTTTTAAAACCTTACGAATTGTGCGTTGTAAAGTTCCAGTAGTCGATAGACCTGAAAACCCGAGAGGCCAATATACTAGATTGAATTCCCACTTATAATGACAACACCAAAGGTAACGACTGATGGCCTGATCTCTGGTGTGACCATTGGCCGATCTATGGCATACAGTAAAAATTCTGGTGGATAATAGGAACCAATGGACCAACATTCCAGAGTACTAGGGAATCAGATCAGTGGAGAACGGGGGCGATAAGACCAGGACCCGACAATCTGACACATATCAGAGTACTAGGATATTGAGACCCGATAGTGATAAAACAATGTAAATCAGGATATTGGGACTCGGTGGCCCGATAAAATTTGTTTACACAGAGAAAAGCTCTGGTATCCTGATGAGGCCGAAACTCGACTGAAAGAATTATTAATTGACATAAACCATTCATGAGAATTGACGAAAAATTTGCAGGTTTGATGAATAAGGGGGGAAAATTCAAAATTTTCCAAATAAGAGAGGAATTTCAAATTGTTTGAGTTGTAACCAGTCTGGATTGGCATCAAAAGAGAAATCCAAACTCTCTTAAAATAATTCCTATTTTTGAAGGTCCCATGATAGAGTTTTCTCCAGGTTAAGAACATCTCTTCCCAAGTAGTGGTTCAACTTAGAAAAGGTGCACATCTAGACTTATTTGGCATAACTACACTCTTAGAATAGATGTTGAACCAATTATTGGCCTAGAAACACATTGCACATTGTGAAGGACCCACAAGCCCTCTTTTCTTCAAATTTTCTTTCATGAGCATCTTCCCATGGACCAAAATCCAACAAAAAAATATTAATTTTGGGCAATCCTTCATTGTTCCATATTTTCTTCCAAAGGGCCAAGTGTTGGGGTAATTGGAGAGACTCTAACTACAAGAGGTACCCATCTTTGACTTTGTATAAAGATTCTGTTGGCACAGGGGCAGACCTAGGGTTCAACGCTTCAACAATGCACCAAAAAAACCCTAACTACCGACCCTTTCGGCAACACCTGCGAAGCAGATGAAGTCTCACCTGAGGTAGAGGCAGGGGGGCTTGTAGGACTTAGGTGTCTACAACCAAGCTGGGACACATATCTGTGATTACAACACTTAACATAGCACTTAGCCAATAATGTGCATTAGATTATGGTTCTCATTTACATCACAGACTAACCCTCATTACAGATCAACACAATAACAATCAATATCTAACACTTCCAATCACTTAGCACATATCATTAGCTTAGATCTAGAATTAATTCACATCATTAAGCACTAAGCTACAACAAATGCATTCATTATACATAACAACAAAAACACTAAGCAAATAACCACATAATCAACATCACACAAAGCACATCAAGGCATATGATATACGTGGTTCACCCCAGTGTAGGGCTACATTCACCAACTTCTTATTATTCTTTATTAGTATTTCAAGCTTCTTACATTCATTCACTCATGTGCACAATGCAACAGAGACAAACTTCACAGTGGACAAGAGATATGCGAGATGTGCACCAGATCCTCCTTCCCAAAACCAGGTCAAGGAACAAAGCCAACTCCTTAGTAACACATAGCACTTACATACAATGTCTGTGCACAAATAAACTTACAAAACACTTGCACTTAACTCTGCAAGCCCTAACACATTCTTTCACTAAGCTTCTACTAATAAATCCCCTTACATCGTTAACTACTACTTATTTATACAATTACAATCGGGCCTGATCATGGGTAAACCCATGGGTCGACATCCAAAAATCCTAATGAACCCCTTGATGGGTCCACAAAAAAGTGAGATCTCACGATCTCCGCTTCACCTGGGTGCTCCAACTTCGTCCATCCCATCGAAGTCCCAAAAGTGGTCAAACACGACCAATATTTCTTCAAAATTTGGTCATGGGCCAATAGGCCCCCAACACTCACCTGTGACTCATCCCAAGTCACTCAGATGTGGGAAACACTGCTTCGAAGGCCTTGAGCTTAGCTCGAGCTACCTCAACTTTTTACCTCGCCAAAGCCTCCTGCTCGACGAACTCCTGAATTACTTGTTCTATAACAGGCCCTTCCAGGTGCTGTTCCACTGTCGTAACCACTTGTTCCAGTTGCGACCCCTGTCCTTCAATCTCTTCAAAAAATGTGCATGCTTCATCCTGCATTGGCTGGAGTCTCTGTGTAACCTCCATGACTCTGCTTTGGATGGTAGTAAACTGTTGTTGGAATGTGCATTGTTCCTATGATCTTTTCATCCTCTCGACTGCAATGAGAAACTTCATCTGTCCCTGGACGATGGATGCCTGCTGTTGCGCCTCCTGGAGATGTGCTTCTAGTTTCCTCAGCTTCGGATCTTCTGCAAGGCACTCCAAGTTATGCACACTACGATTACTTAATTGTTTACACTCTGAGGCTAGTGCCCTGATTCTTTCTACTACGTTCCTGGCAGCTTCTTCCCTTTCATCATGCACTTCTTGCGGAGTGATAGGTACTGCTTGGATATCTAACTCAATTATTCGTGCTTGAAGCTACTGAATGGATTCGGTGAGCTTCCCCACTTGCATCTCAGTTGAATCTGGTTCCTCCCGTGCCAAGCCTGGCACAGAGTGAAGTGCTTTAGCTACCTCTTTGACCACAGTCTACTCTACGAGCAACTAGTCTTTTTATTTATGCATCTTCTCTTTGTCCTCTTCGAACTTTACCCTAATTTCATCATTCTCCTACTGTGCAACTCAAAGTTGCTCTAAGACCTCCTCCTTTTCTTGCTTCATGGCTTCTATAGCCTGCTCCTTTTCTTCTTGGAATCGATGAAGTCGAGCCTTTATTGCATCTGCTAATCTTCATAATTGGGTGGGCTCATCCCCCAATTCTACAATTTCTGCTGAAGAAGGCACAGTAGGTACTTTGCGGCTCGAATGGATAGCTTGCTGTATGTCCTTGAGCTCCTTCTCTATTCTGTCATACAGTTTTTCTTGCTTCGCTTCATGTCTCTGCAAGATATCCTTTGAAGCATCCTCCACAACTGTGATGATGAGGTTGACATCGTCCACTGTGAGCAAGTTCTTCGACTGAGGCTTATTGGCTCGGGTCTTCTTTCGTGCTGAGGGTTTTGCAGGGAAACCTTCCTTTTCTTCGACGCTTTGGCCTCTGTGGGGGGATCCTTTGGTGGTGTAAATTCGCCTTTGTCTTGTTTCTCTCCTTCTAACCCTCCTTCTTCTTGGTTCACTTCGTCTCCTCCTCCTCCTGCAGGTGAGTTAGGCCTACTTTCCTCTGAGGCGCTGTCCTCCTCATCAATTTCTATGTTCTCTACTTCCTCCTTTTTCTTCATTCTAGTCTGTCCATCATGTTCAACCCGGGTGACCAAGGGACTTTCGATGATGTCGGGGTCTGAGAGTTTTGTATCTTCCACCAATACAAGGAACTCTACTAGCCATTCTTTGGTGATCTCCTCCATATCTTCATCGATCAGGTTATAATAGGACTGCAGTTCCTCCTTGCTTTCGTCCCTACACGTAGTGATATAAATAAAGTGCCGATCTGCGTGGAACTTCGCGAGTGGTTGTACTGGTGAAATGTATTCGGGGGCATTTGTGGAAATGCTTCAATGGAACGCTTCAGCTACTGGTAGTGGGCATGGAAGACAATGTTCGACTGCCACTGGTTTGACATGTCATTTGTGTACCACAAGGTGGAGAACCTTGCGGCCAACGACTCCGATGGCTCAACTTTTGGGAATGTCACTCCTTCTGGCATTTGCCAAGCGACGAAGGCGACCAGTACCAGTAACCAACTAAAATGGAACTCATAGCCCCGATCCTACATTTCGCGACAATCCTTCTCAAGCTCGTTGATGAGGTAGTTCGCCCAATTCATTTGCATTCCTTCCACGCACTTCCTTGCAAGGTCTACTACAGAGCCCGTGAACTGTGTTGGACGGTTCTTTATGACAAGCTTACCAACTATAAGCTGACAAGCTAGGCACACCGCGCCATCTTGGATGGAGGATACCTTGTAGCCTCGCTTTCCCTTCTCTACATCACCATAATCTTACTTTATGCATTGTTCCAGGGAGTGATCTGAGGTCTTCCCTGGGTATAACTGGTGAGGGTCCGGTCCCTGCATGCTCAGTCTTGTGATCAAGTGGATCAATGCCGGATTCATAGTGATGCACTTTCCAATCCATAGATAACCTCCATGATAGCACGACAGGAGGATTTTAACACAAGTGTTAACCTCCTGGTGTCGGTCAAAGTGAGGGATCTTCATCATGTTCATGATCGTTGGTTGCGCGAGCTCCTTTATCTACAACTGGGAGACTATGCGTGGCTTCTTCCCAATCATCTTCATCAAATACCTATGTGGTGTGAGCATCACATAGTTCTTCGGTCTCTGAGGTTGAAGTTGTTGTTCTTCAAAGCTGGGATGTGTCATAACTAGGGTCCAACGACGCGTATCCCCTTCGGGATGTACGCAGTGATCAACATGTATTCAAAGTCACGTAGGATACTGTCATGACTAACTGTGCCAGCCAAAGGCAGTATGTATTCAGACAAGACTGACGGGATCCGCTTCGCGTTAGCCAGATCGTCGCAGTGTTTTCTTCGCTTCTCATACGCGGTTCGACTATAACGACGTCCAGTTGAGGGGGATGCTTGCAGGCCCCCAGTCGATGACGCCTGTATTCCTATAGACATGACTGTCTCAGTCATGAGGTCTACAAGAATCTCTTCCATGGAATTCTCTAATGCGCTTCGTTCGCCCGACACTCACACTTGTAACAAAATAAATCAGATAGGTGAATGAACAAGTGAGGTAATCAAATAGATGGCAAGGTCTAGAGAGCACAGAGCGATACAGTGGGTTCTTGTTAGCTCGGATATCATGGTTTTCAAAAAGTGGTCCTGATGCAACGTCCGATGGGTTAAATAAGCAAGTGTCGTAACAGATTCCTCCAACGGGTAGGAATGCCCCAATCAATACGAATAAGTTTGTTAGGGCACAACATCAACGGTCCAATGACGGTCTTTCTGACAATAACTGCGTTTCTAGCCATTCCAGAGCGTCATTCTAACGGTCGGGGTGCCTCCAACAACTATATTTCTTCGCCGTGGTGAAGTCCCATTCTGTGTAGTTCTGTTATTCCAACGAGGTTCAATTTCTATAGATCTGTCTCCTGCGAAGTCTTTTCTTGAACTTGCTGTAGTTTTTCTAACTTGGATTTCTTCTTACTGAGCTTACTTGCCTTCTTTCCTGTGATCCGAGTCTCAGGATTCCTCTTTCCATTCTCATTCTTATTTGTTCTTAGCGTAGTGACTTCGCACTGCTGATGTTATTTCAAAGGGTTCAGAGATAATACCTCTTTGCTTACTAGGTCTTGGGTGGACATACTTTATTCTTGCATGGATAGGTACTTTAACCCTTCTTGCACTCTTTCAAAGTTGACAACTACTTCTCTTTCATTCTGCTGCTTCGACTCAACTTCTTGTTCTTCTATCAGTCGATCTATTCTTAGAGCTATGAAATCCCTTAGTTCTTGATTTTTATTTTCTATGGCTTCCTCCTCTGCTTTTCTTCTGATCCGATCCTTCTCAATCCAAGTCTTTCCCAATAAAAGTGGAAAAGGAGCATTGTTATCAATAAATTTAATGACTTCAAATTCTTATTCAGTCGATGTATCATGAATAATCATAGGTATATTAGTAACTCTTCCACATAGGGTTATCATATTTCCTTTAAACAAGCCTATCCTTCCCAATGAAGGTATCATATCCGGATTTCCCCAAGTTTCCAAAGTTCTTTCTGGCATAATATTCACATGTGTTTCTTCATCTAATACACAGTCTATGTCAAAGTCTTCTATCCTTGTAACTATGCGCTGTTTTTCTTTCAGGATCTCTAGTAAACTTATGTCTCTGTGATCATCCATTTCTTCTTTTAACTGTATTAACATAGTCTCTGACTCTTTTTCTGTATGATTCTTTAACATATCCTTAGTCTCTTGACCTTCTTTATAGTTTTCTTGTCTCTTGTTCATCTTTTCAACTTTAGCAATCATCCTTGGGAAATCCTCAACCTCATGACCAATGGATTTACAACAAAGACAAATAGGACCTGCACCAGGACATTCTTTAGCAAGATGTCCTAATCTTCTACAATTGTAACACAATGCCAATCCTCTCTTTATTTTAAACGAGCCCCAGTCTTTCCTGTACTTCGCACTGGGATCACATTGCTAGACCTACAATCTGCAAAAATTCTTTCTAGGTTCCTGCATCCACTTATTAGTCCACAAATTCTTTCTATGCATAAGAATAACATATTTTTCTCTATTTCTAACTGTGCCCTAGTTTTCAGACTAGAACAAAATTTATCAAATATACCTAGATTCATACTTTCGAAGAAAACATTTCCACTTATATTACCTTTACCAAAGCACAAAGTTTTAAGATCTTACCTCTTTTCTTTAGATCAGGTTCCTTTCTTGGCATAGAGATTCACAAGTTGATTAGAATACTGCGCACTACAACAACATATCTGCGCACATAACTTTCTCTTTCCTTCAGTTCCCATCAATCATAGTTTCAGGTCCTGGCAATAGAACCATTTGTTAGCACAAGGGTAGGCCCAAGGTTCAATGCTTCAACATTGCAACAACAGAACCCTAACTACCGACCCTTTCAGCAACACCTGTGAAGCAGATGAAGTCTCACTCGAGATAGAGGCAGGGGGGTTTGTAGGACTCAGGTGTCTACAACCAAGATGAGACACATATATGTGATTAAAACACTTAATGAAGCACTTAGCCAATAATGTGCATTAGATTATGGTTCTCATTTACATCACAGACTAACCCTCATTATAGATCAGCGTAGTAACAATCATGATCTAACACTTCCAATCACTTAACACATAACATTAGCTTAGATCTAGCATTCGTTCACATCATTAATCACTAAGCTACAACATCATATGCATTCATTATACATAACAACAACAAAACTAAGCAAATAACCACATAATCAACATCACACAAAACACATTAAGATATAGGATATACGTGGTTCACCCCAATGTGGGAATACATCCACCAACTTCTTCTTCTTCTTTATTAGTCTTTCAATCTTCTTACATTCATCCGCTCCTATGCACAAAGCCACAGAGCCAAAATCCGCAGAGGACAGGATATCTATGAGCTGCGCACCAGATCCTCCTTCCCAAAACCAGGTCAAGGCATAGATCCAACTCCTTAGTATCACAGAGCACTTACATACAACGCCTGTGCACAAAGCAACTTACAAAACAATTTCACTTAGCTCTGCAAGCCCTAACACATTCTTGCACTAAGCTTCTACTAATAACTCCCCTTACATCACTTAGCTACTACTTATTTATACAATTACAACTAGGCCTGATCATGGGTAAACCCATGGGCCAACATCCCAAAACCCTAATGAACCCCTTGCTGGGTCCACAAAACAAGTGAGATTCTGTGATCTCCTCTTCGCCTGGGTGCTCCAACTTCGTCTAGCCTATCGAAGTCCCAAAACTGGTTAAACATGACCAATATTTCATCAAAAAATGGTCAAGGGCCAACAAATTCGCCCCACCCCTGCTATCTCTTACACACTTATTCCAAGGAACACATCCTAAAAGTGCTTGAGTAAGGACAAAGATCAGGGGCCTTAATGGTTTCGGAGGGGATCCAAATTTCCAACCCAAGTATTTCCCAGAAATTTATCCCAAACTGAGATGTCAAATAGAGTATGAATATTCTTGACATCCATCCAAGCTTCGACGGGAGCTAATTCATATATGCAATAGAGTGATTCCTTCCCCTAAATTTCATCCTTCTAGATCTTCACTTCTTTCTTGTTACCTAGAATCCATGTGATTTTTTCCTTTGTTACTAGAATTCCCGCTTTAAGTAGCTTCAATATGTGCAAGCCTTTTTTAACCTTTAATGGATTCTATAAACATCTAACACTTGAAACCCTAAAATAGTTTTTCAAAAATAACTTCTTCCACCACTCCAAATTACCTAAGATCATTCACTAGAGAAATTTGGCTCCCATTGCCAAATTCATCATAACTAGATCTTTTATTCCCAAACCACCCCTATCCTTTGGAGTTCGAACAATATTCCAATTGAGTAAATGGTATTTTTTGGTATTATATTTTCCCCATTTCCATAGAAACTTCTTGATGTTGATGGTGATATAGTTCATTGTGCCAACATGTGCAAGCATGGAAGAAAATTGATATACATGTAGTGCAGATAACACCAGTTTAAGTGAGACCACTCTCCCTACTGGATTAAGCCATTGTGACCCCCATTGTCCAAATTTTGTTTTAATTTTTTCTAGTTTACTAGACCAAGATTGAGAAGAGGGGATTTTGAGAGAGATGGGGATCCTAAGATACTTGAAAGAAGACTAGTTTCAAAACAAGGGACATTAAAGAAGTCTGAAAATGGACTGCAATACCTTGTAACTAATGGTCCATACAAATATTTGACATTTTCGACAATTGACTACACCTCCAGATGTGTCTCAAAAAGAGTCCAAAATTTGATTTAAACTAGAGGTGATAACAATGGAGGCTCCACCAAGAAAAAGAGCACCATTTGCAAATTGAGATTGATTGAGACTTTTAGAACTTGGAACAATCTTTATCCCCGAAATATTTCTTGTAACCCATTCTACTTCAAGATTTTTGTTAAGAGAATATTCCATAATGATATATAAGAGAGCGGATAAAGGGAAACTTGCCTTAGTCCTTTACTGCCTCGAAAAAAAGATGCGGGTCTGCCATTAACAAGAGGAGTGATATAAGGAGATATAACACATGAAGATATCCACTATATAAATGAAGAGTTGAATCCAATTTTTTCCAAAACCTTGAAAAGATAGGAATGCCTCACACAATCAAAGGTGTTTTTCATGTCTAGCTTGATTATCATGCTTTCTCATTTACTTCCAATAGCGAATGAATATCTTCCTACACAATCACAATGTTATCAATAATATGCCTATTTTGCACAAACCCCCCTTGATTGTCAATAATGAGTTAGGGCATGAACCTTTTCATCTGATTGGCCTTAATCTTGGTCATGATATTGTAGATGAATTATAGAGGGAAATGGGACTAAATCTCGTGAAGGAATAAGGGTTCACTTCTTTTGGAATTAATGTCAAGAAGGAAGAGTTAGTATTGCCCCCAATTTTACATGACCATTGAGCATATTGAAACATCCTTTTAAGATCATATTTAATAAGATCCCAAAAAATATCAATAGAAGGAGATAGAAAAACCATAAGGCCCTAGGGCTTTGTCTGGCTCCAACCTCCATACATAAATTTGAATTTTAGTTTCTTCATTTGGTTTCATCAATTCACTGTTTTCTTCACCGAATATCACTGTTAGAATATTCTCTAACAATCCTTCCACATTTTCTGGGTACGCCTCAACCTATTGTGTAAATAAAGAGCATTAGTGTTGCATGGTAGCATTTTTTAATTCTTTGAAATTATAATTTTTTGTCCTATCCTCCCTTAAGATCCATTTCACATTTTTTCGGATAGTCCTTGCTTTAGCATGCTTATGAAAGAAGCTATTATTGTGGTCTCTTGATTTGAGCCATAGGCTTCCAGAATTCAACTGCTAATGCTCCTCCTCTAATTGTGTGGCATGCTGGAGTTTCTTTTGAAGAATCAACTCTTCATCTTGAAGATGTAGCGTAACCTCCTCAATTTCCATCTTCCGTTAAGTTTTTTCAAGTTGCAATATGAGCTTTTATATCTCAAGAGAAGGTGATGTAAAAGAATCCTTTGCCCAATCTTTGAGAGATTTATTTAAGATACAAGACAAAGTACTTGGGGTCCAACTACACCAAGATGAATGAACACATGCAATCACTTCTTAAGATTTAATCCAAAGTAGATTAAACCATAATGGAAAAGGATCATAATCTAGGGAATTATGGAAATATAAATATATGGGCTTATGATCATAAATATATGAAGGAAGCATCTTGGATTTGAATTCAAAATCCCACGGGAGGAGATCACTTTGCACCAAAAAGATATCAAGTCTGGTTGCAATATGCCCATGACCAGTTCTTTTGTTTGTCCATATATATTTCCCTTTGATTGGTTTTATGTCTAATAGATCCCATTCAATGATTAGATCCTCCAGTTTCTCCTTGAAAGGATCTTTTATAGTATTTCCCCCTCTTTTCTCATTATTATGCAATATAACATTCAATTAATGGAGGAGGATCTTCATGATATAATACTTCATATATGTTGGACATTTGTTGATTACCACTTCCTCTTCGACTAGACACATATGTTTGCTTTGGATGAGAGACTAAAGAAGAACCCTTGGAGTAGTTTTTTCCCCAATGGTTTTTAGCACTATATTAAACATAAGCTTTACCTACAACTACTTGATATCTACCCCCTAAATTGACATTAGATATCGCTTTCTGACTTCCATTTTTCCATTGCTCCTTCTTTTTTGCTACTTGTGGTTCTTGGGTTGTCTCCTTTTTATAGTCTTTGGAAAAGTTTTTGTATTCATGATAAGACTTGCATTTGAAAGGCAATTTCTCGTAATATAATTGATAGATATGTTGCTAATTATCAAGGGTTATTAACATAGCTTATGACAAACCTTTCTATGGATACACCTCTATGCAAATTTGAGCACATGCAAACATATTTTCTCTGGGTTTAGCCTTGTCAATGTAGAACCTTAGAGTATTACCAATGCAACAAAGAGAATCATCACTCTAATAGTGAACATACAGATGAGGAAGCCACACCTAGACAAGAACAACTAAATGGACATCATTTTCAAGGCTGAAATTTGGAGACCATTTTTTCAGATACATTCCTCTGGTTCCTGAAAAATATGGCCCACTACGGAATATTAGATCCCCATCTTCTTTGGTTTAAAAAAGAAATGCATAAAACCCTCTGCCACAAGAGAAATGATGCATGCGTCATTTGATATGAGGATTCCAAGTCTTCTACAACCAAGTCACCATTGTCTTCGGAGAAGGCCAAATACAGGTGAACAAGCCAATAAGGCTGTGATCTGCAAAGGCCGGAGTTTTGCACCTTGACAAGGTAGGAGGTAACTTGGATTTAGGAATTTTCTCCAACCTCTTCACAAACCCAATTAGCTGATATTTGGAGGTCTTTGCATAGGCTACATGGCATTTATTTTTTCTTTGTTCCGATTTCATCTAATTATATATTCTTAATTGTTTTAGGATGTCATACATTTTAAAATACTATTTAAACTATTCTTTTTAACATTATTAAAATACTACATGTCATTTATTTTTTCAATGTTTTGATTTCATCTAATTATATATTCTTTATTGTTTTAGGAAGTCATACATTTTAAAATACAATTTAAACTATTATTTTTAACACTTTTTTAGCTTTACTTCAATGCATAGCTAATAGCTATAGCTAAACAACACTGTTTTTAAACATTTAGCAAAAAAAATATACATTTAAAAGCTAGTTATAATGGAAAGCATATACATTTTAGAAGTTTTTGTTTAAAGTGCCATGTCAAAGAAAACATTTTATGGTCAAAATTGAAAAAAAAACAGAAAATTAATAATGTTTTTATAGATTTTGATGGATTTCATGTATAAATGGGAAATATTTAATGTTTTGTTCCTTGAAGTAATAATTCACATAAAAATGAGAGCCAAAAATTAAACAAGATAATATGGTAAATAACATCTTAAAAAGATTGACCATAAAGAAACAATATACATATATTTACTCTTAATGTAAAACTTCAAATTCTAAAACATTACAAATATAACTCATTAATAATATGTCAAATTGAACATATACTTCATCGACTTATAAAACTAATTGATATTATTGAATATGCCAAATTCATCATTTTCATAAGCTTGACTTTCTCCTTGGACCTCATTATGCTCTTCTATATATACAAATTATCCAAAGTGATCCTTTCTAAACAACCCTTTCAATGATGGTCGAGGTTCCTTTGACATTTTGTCACATTTGATGCATTGAGATCTCCTTTCTTCAAACCATGTTCTTGCATTTCATCTAGAATAACTTTCTCTTTCATGAAGGGTTCTTTGGGGGGTGTCTATTCTAGAAGCCTCCATATAATGAGAACGAACTGACGCTAAAAGTAAAATAAGAGACCCTAAATTGGTAGAGGGTTTTACACATATCCAACAACCACTCTTGGTTTTAATTGACACAACCTTCTTGATGTGTTCTTTTTATTTTTATTAATTATTTCAGTCAAACAAAATTTTGTTTCTTTGAGGTAAACCTTTAAATCCTTGGATCCCATACAGTTTTGTAAGGTGAGAATGGTGTAGAGTGTTCTAGAGAGAGGGTGGCCATGATTATTTTGGGGATTATTATTATAAGTCATGACACTAGTAAAAAAAGAAATAATGATAATACTAATAATTCAATACCATTCTAATTCGTAATTAGAATTATTTTTATGATATATAATTTATATTAGAGGGATGGTAAACATCATCAATAGTGGATTGATCTTTTGTGATGGGTCCGAAGTGTGTTTTAGATATGGGGAGTTACTCGATTTATTTTTTGGTGATCGACTTGAAGCATGTTTTACATTAGGGAGCTTGAGATGTAATGGACCAAGACTCCTTTGAGAATCATTGGATTTTTTTTTGCAAGTTGTTCTTTAGTTTGTAGGAGGTGATTTATCCCTAGTGAGGGTGATGATATAACTTGGGTTTCCTTTGTCACCAATAACAATTTTTCTTAGACCAATGTTTTTTCATCATGGTTATCTTTTGAGAAATTTATGGTGTATTGTGGTTGCTTTATCTTAGGTTTCAATTTGAGCAAATTGATATTTATAACCTCCATGTTCAGGATTTAAACCATGGGTTGTCAACTCGGGATGTATTTAGGCCCAAGATTTGACAATCTTTGCTTTAGGCACGGATTTATCAAATAATCACTTATCTCTACAACTTTCCGTGCCCCGAAGCTTCTAAATCATGAGTCCTATCTGGATTCCTTTGAGCGTCGTTGACTTTCCTTTTGCAATTTTTTATTTAGTCTATGGGAGGTGATTTAGCTCAAGTGAGGGAAATGAAATAACTTGAGTTTTCTTGGCCACCAATAACAATTCCATTTAGATTATTGTTTTCAACATTGTGGTTATCTTTTGAGAACTTTACACAGTACCAAGGTCCCCTACATGAGGTTGCATGCTAAGGAAATTGAT
>ML797297.1:187866-203043 GCA_009831015.1 Picea engelmannii | reverse complement strand
GAGAGAGAGAGAGAGAGAGAGAGAGAGAGAGAGAGAGAAAGATCATTTTTTTCCAAGTTACAAATCCCAAGGAATACCCCCAAGTAATTCCCCTCATTTCAAGGATGGTACCCAGGGTAAACCCTAGAATATTTAGGGCATAAGGTCGATCAACAATAGAGATATCAAATCCATTACAACAATATACTCATATAAGTTCTATTATCGCACAATTTGTAGCTAGGTCAAAAGGATAGAGGATTGAGGCCAAACTGGCGTAATAGGAACCTTCCCCACCCAATGTCACCTCAATGGGGAGGTTCTTTCTATTTAGGGAGGTTAACCCAAGGGAGACGTCCTCGACAACCTGGGGTTTTGAAGAGGCCAAAGTATAAATATCAAGGCAAAGTTTCCTCCTCACAGGTTACCACCAAAGGTCAGATAATCCGGTTAATCAACCAATAAATGAAGTGTATGCCCAAATGAAAACACCTGCCCGGAACAAGACAACAGTAATAATATATATGTAGGCTATAACTCAGTGGGTTAGTACTTCATGTGACTATCTGACAATTATATATATATAAGCAATGAACAACAATTATCAATGAAGTCAACGTTTTGTCAATATAGCAATGTAGAAGCATTAATTCATCAATAACTATTGAGATGATGTAGCAAACAATATATCCAATCAATCATTTACTCAATACATGCCTTTAACCATCATTTAATTGCTCATTATCAATGTTTGCTGCGTCAAGATGGAATAACCAACTATGACGTCAACCTAGTTAGGGTTAGCTTAGTTAGATAGGGTTTCAAAATTTAGAGTTTTGAGAGTTGTTTTTGGACACTAGGACTTCAATGTTGTGTGTCTAAGATCAGTGCCTAAGAGTATATGGAGTCATTCAAGGAGAGGATGCAAGGTTGAAAGAGTAATAGGCTAAAGACAAGAGGGAAGGGTTCTAGAGTGCTGTAATGGTAGGGCTCTAGAATCAAAACCTTAGGGGAAAGAGGCTCACTCTGGTGTTGCTTAAGCAAGGCCTCGTGCTCTTTCCTCCTTCTTTAGGTCAAACTTGGCAAACGGATAGCATAAGAAGAGAGTTAAAACAAGAGGATTTAATGAGGGAGAGTGTTGTAAGAAAAAGGCTCTATCACTAAAACCCTAGAAGATGGACGACCCTAGGTGTAGATAACCTAGGCCTAGGACGTCACCCTCCGTTTAACCTTTAAAATCAAAGCTAGCTTAAGGGAAGAAGTTAGAAGAGTGTAGCAAAGGCTACGCTCTATCTTCCTCCTTCAATGGCTGAATATTTCTCTCTAAGGGGACATGAGACAAGGACCTACTTGTGTGCTTGTCACCTAGGGTTTTAAAATCAACAAATTTATAAGTAAATGAAAGAATACTAACCTACAACCATTCAATCAAGAAGTTTTGCAGGAAAAACACTTACATATCATGAAGAAAAGCATGTGAAAACCCTAGTTGTAAACCTTCCTCAAGAGAAATGCCAAAATATGCCAAGAAAAGCCTTCCATCAACAAGTGCGCCTCCTTTAAAAGACCAAATACCCAAGCTAGGGCGCAAAAATTAGACCTCACAAGTGTGAGTTGTATTATGTTCAAATGAGGGAAAAACATCCTCAATATATAGTGTACCATGACCTTTTAATTAAAATTAGGTCATTAAAAATGGCCGACAAGGCTACAAACCAAAATCATACTGTTTTTACATTAACTGCTAAGTAAATGACATAAATGAGCAAAAGATGAGACGTCAAGCCCCTCTGAGGGAGACGTTGGGCCCTTTTAGGGCTACTCCAGCATCCAGAAGTCAGACGTTAACCCCTTTTGGGCTCCTCCAAGCTGCCACACGTGCCAACCGTCCTGTCAAATCGCTACACACTCAAGGAGACATCAAGACATCCTGGGTGACATCCTTGTCATCAAAAGGAAAACGTCCCATCTGAAGTGGGTCAACCCCCCTGGGCTGGGCTTAGCCAAAGTGTCCTGGGTGGAACGCCCTTCTTCTTCTCATGTGCAAAGGATCATCCAATCACTGTCCTATCTCTGCCCCTGATGGGGTCCCAACAACCATCTGATGGGCTCTTCAGCCCCATGGAGGTCCGAACTAATCATCTCCCCATGTGTACCGATCAAACTGGTACCTGTCCATCGGGCATGGTCTTGCACATCAAAACTTCGCCCTCCATGGGTTCATTAGTCACAGGGATCATAGCAATGTCAATCACATTTCATCATTAATTTTATCAAATACATGCATAAAACCCCTAATATATCATCCAATAGCTCAAAGATATTACACTGACCTACTATACAAAGCCGAAGAAAAAGACAAAATACTCTATTGGGCCAGCATCCATAAGAGAAGGAAAGTTTTCAGAGGATATCATTTAAGCCATGTAACATGAGGTGATGTGGTCGAGGGATGTCCAGACATACAGGTAGAGTGAAAGACATGGGTGATATTACCTGTGGGTGCCTTTGTAGAAGGTGAGTTGTACCCGCCATGGATGCAATTCTTTCCAAGCCCTTTATTGCCTTTATTCTTTCTTTTATTTATTGATTTTTCTTATTTATTTCAAGGTCTAACTAGAGGACACTGCCTTGGTGTGGTGACCAGAGCTAACAGTGTTACCCACAAGCACTTTCACAGGGATGATAAGGCTGGGTCTTGATGAGACCCCCTTCCCCTTGGCCATGCAACCAAAGGTCATTGCCCTGGCGTGGTAACCAGATAATGGCAATGTCATACTGATAGGTACCCATGAACATAATGGGCTAACTCGTGATGGGACCCCCCATCCTCTTGGCTAGGTCTTGTTTTGTTATTTTTCTTCGGGTCCCTCTTATTTTTTGCTGAGAGGATTTTTATTGCCTTCTCGGGGATCCCTGGGCGAGGCATCTATAGGTTTCACTTTTATGGCTTTTATCTTTTACCAACTGCTTTTACCTTTTGGGCCTTTTGGGCCTTTAGCCCCTCCTTCCCATGAGATAATGTGTAACCCCACAAACAGATCATCCTAATGTCCAGACTAGGGGAACGAGGCAGATGAGTGGGAGATAAGATGTAAGAGTGATGATATGATGGGAGAGGATGATGGCCCTTCAAAATCCCCCAGTGGAAAACCAAAACCTATGGGTACAAGCTTGCTAGGGTACCTTGTCCATCCCCCCAACCATGGTCAAGTGGGTTAATGTAAGATCCAAGCAGTCGTCAGAAATAAAAGGAATCTGATGCATATACCTAAAGGTTATAATGATCAAATATGACACATACCATGATACCTGGACCAATTACCTCATGGAGCAAGAGTCTTCTCTGATACAAGTCCAAGCCAAAGGTGATGGATGCTGTTGCTGCTGATAGGACAAGTCTGATGAAGGAGAAGAAAAATGGGCCCTCCAGGGCCATGCTTAGGTCAATCCTGCTCTCGGTACTTCATGTCTAGGACTTGTGGGCCTCGAGACATGATCTCCTAGTTATCCCTAGAAAACGGGGATAAAATCTGGCTCCAACTCGGGGACATGTGCTCACCGTAGAGCGCATGAGAACCTCAACATCTCTGGCATAACTTGCAGACCTTCTCATACTCGAAAATGGCATCAGTAACAAAGATGGGGTGGTATTTCCACCCCGCAAATATAGTATATAAATATGTCTGGAATAAAACAATCAATATGCAAGTGAAGAAGCAAAATATCATGAAATGAAAATTGTATAATACACGGAAGAATGCCTACCTACCTATACTTACCTGCAGAGTCAGGTCTCAGGGGGGTAGTAACGCTTGATATGTAAAGCGTTCACTGGCAGCTTCAGGATTTCTCCTTCCATGGTCTCTAAGTTGAAAGAATTCGTACCTGCACAACTCATGATTTTATAAGGGCCTCCCCATAGATTGTCGAATTTTTTGTGCATACCAGGATTTTCCTTTCTCTTATCCCAAAGTAGAACAAGATCTCCTTTGGCGAAATTTATTTCCTTGGTTTTATGATCAAAGGTGCTCTTTATATTTTCTTGATTTCTCGTCATTTGACCTAAGGCACCTCTTCGTGTTTCATCTAGCTCTATCAGCTTATTGATCCTTCCTTGGATTGCTTCTGTGTCTATGGTGTATTGTTGAGAAAAACGAAGGATAGGGATTTGGAGGTTCACAGGAAGCTTTGCTTCAAGTCCATATACCAGCTCAAAAGGAGTTTTCCCTGTGGAAGTTTTGGTCGTTATTCGGTCTTCCCATACTGTATATTTTATTTTTCTATCCCATGACTTTTTATTCTCTCCGTTCTTCAAAATATTCATGATGTTCTTATTGGTCGATTCTGCTAACCCATTTCCTTGTGGGTAGTAGTTGGAGGAATGGGACAGGGTAATGCCATATTTGAAACAAAATTCTACCAGAGCGTAAGAGCTGAAATCTTTGGCATTATCTGTAGTGATCTTGGAAGGGGAACCGAACCTAGTTATGATCCGGTCTTCCAAGAAATTCATGACTACTTCCTTGGTGGCCTTTTTTGTGGGGATTGACTTGACCCATTTGGTGAAATAGTCTGTAGCTGTTAGGATCCACCGATATCCATTTCTCAAATTGTCTTTTAACTCACCAACAAAATCCAAACCCCATTGCTGAAAGGGAGCCTCTACTACCACTAGTTTCAAGGGCTGTGCTGGGAGTTTTGGTTTGCCAGAGAAGTACTGGCAAGGTTGGCAAGATCAGACGTGCTGGTAAGTGTCTGAGAAAAATGTTGGCCAATAATAGCTAGCCCTCAAGATCTTATGGGAAGTGGTATGAGTAGCAACATGTCCACCACAATTTCCAGAGTGCAATTCTTCCAGTAACTTCTTTGCCTCGTCCTTGTTTACGCATCGAAGTATAACACCATCAAGATTTTTCCATCCAAGTCCATCTTCAGTCAAGCAGTATTTCATAGCTCTCAATCTCAAAGCCCTTCTCTTGTAGTCCACTAAGTGATCAGGTCAAGACAAGTTCTTTAGATAATAAATGGTATCGGAATACCACTCGTCATGTTCTAGTTCACTGATCATTACATTTACTTTTTCATTCTCACCCATCTGTATGGCTTCTTGATTGCTTTCAGTTAGCATTTGGGCCAAACCTTGTCCCTTTATTATCTTGGTGGGTTTTATTTCTATGTCATACTAACGGATTTTGGAAACCCACTTCCCTCGAGTACCCATGCAGTCTTGTTGCGATAAAACATCCTTCACAGCTGGGTATGGGACATAAGCCTTGATTTTATTGTAACTGATGTAGTTCCTGAAGTGTTTAAGGGATTTGACCAAGGCATAGGCTTGTTTCTCTGTGATCGAGTAGTTTAACTTCGAGTCTCTTAGGAATTTTCTCATAAAGGCCACGGGGTGTTCATATTTATCAACGTCCTTTTGCATTAGGACACCTGCAATAGTATCCTAGGATGCAAATGAGAATATTATGTAATCCTGCGAGAAATCAGGACTAATCAAGATGGGGGCTTGGGAAATAACATTTTTAATATCTTCAAAGGATTTATTTGTCTCATCTCCCCACCTAAAAGAAACATCCTTTTTCAGCAAAGTGCTCAAAGGTTTTATCCTCTCGGCGAAATTTGGCACAAATCTACAAATGAAGTTGATTTTTCCGAGAAAAGATTGCAAAGCTTTCTTGTTGGATGGAGGGCAGACATCTTTTATTGACTGGACTCTTTCAGGATCAATGGAGACTCCTCCTTGTGAGGCCACGTGTTTTAACATTTTTTCTTCGTCAATCCCAAAGACAGATTTCTTGGGATTTAGTGAGATACCATACTTTTTGCATCGCTCAAAAACAATCCTAAGGTGGGAGAGATGGTCTTTCCTATCCTTGGACACAACTGTAAGGTTATCTTGGTAAATTTCTATGATCTTTTGTATGAGGTCTCTGAAGGAAAAATCCATTTCTCTCTGGAAAGTGGCACCAACGTTCATAAGACCAAACCACATCCTTAAGTACATAAAGGTTCCCCAAGGTGTAGTAAATGCAGTTTTGAGTTGGTCATCCCTTTTGAGTAAGACTTGGTTGTACCCTGAGAACCCATCTAGCACAGACATCATCCCTGCCCCTGTGACCTGTTGAAGCAAATATTCCATGTTTGGGAGGGGATAATTGTTCTTTAATGACAATTGGTTGAGGTTTTGGAAATCAACACACAGGCGGATATCACCATTTTTCTTCCGAACAACTACCAAGTTTGACATCCAGGAAGAATACCTGATAGGGTCTATGATACCATCATCGACCATTTTTTGGAGCTCCTTTTGTATTTGGCCTGCTAGCTTTGGGTTGATATGTCTTAGCTTTTGTCGGAATGGTTTGGCCCCTTCTACCAAAGGTATGGCATGTTGGATGACATCCCCCTTATAGGCTTTCAAATCATCATAGTTCCATGCAAAAGTATCTCTGAATTCTCTGATGAGCACTAATATTTCCTTTCTTTCTTTCTCGGTGGTGCCCTTTCCTATTTTTACCATCCTTGGATCCATCTTTGTAACGATATTGAATTCTAGGGCTTCTTCATCTTGCTTGTCAGTTCTCTTTCCCTTAAAAACATCATGCATGTCAAAAAGGTTTTATAGGGGAATACAACCCTTTGGCAAGGTATTGCTTTGCATGTTAATGACTTCTAGATCCATAGAATCAGCCAGGAAAGCAACTTGCGAATCGGTAAACTCTTTACTGTTCTCCATGAATCTGATAATTTGATCATCATCCTCGAACACCTGCCAATGTTCTAAATTGTCGGGAACAAAAGGCCTAAAAAGGACTTCCATCTTGCATAGATCGTGAAAAGTTCCTTCACATGGTTGCAAAGCAGAAGCAGAGACAGCCAAAGCATCGACCACATGGTTTTCTTCTCGAGGAACGAATTCGATCGACACTTTTCTGAAGTTTTTTGAAAGGGTTTGGGCCACAGCTCTATACTTTTTCAACTTTTCATTTTTAGTGGCAAATCTCATCAAAAATTGCGACACAATGAGGTCTAAGTCCCCTTTTACTTCCAGGATTGTAACACCTTTGTCGATTGCTAAATTGAGACCTATAATCAAGGCTTCATACTCGACGACATTGTTGGTGCAACGAAATTCTAGTCTATATGAATGGTAAAAGACTTCACCCGAAGGGGCTGTCAAAACTACTCCAGCACCTAATCCAGAGCTTGAGTGCGATCCATCAAATTCTAAGGTCCAAATTCCCTCGGTTTCTTCAACGATATCCATATCTAACTTTCCTTCTTGGATGAACCAATTATTAAGGCCACTATTGATGCATAAAAGTTGGTCACTTGGTTCATTGGGGGTTTCAACCGGGGAGCCAACAAGAGGCTCATTGTAGATGGTAAAGAACCCCCCTTCAGGGTGAGGGATGGTTGCTTTAGACTGTTGTTCATGAATACTTCCACTCAAATGCTTTATGATATCTTTGTGAAGAATAATCCCCAAATTATTTACAGCATTGATGACGACTACATTTATAAAGAAAGGGGCACTGGGGCATGAGTTAAAGGCCACCTCGAGGTTGTTAATGATTCCCTTTGCAAATTCATTTTTGGTATTTGTTTGTGAGGGGGTCAGACCCAATTGACACATAACTTCCTCTGTCATTATGTTGGTTGTGGCACTTGGGCGCAGGAGATAGTTGTGGAGGAGAGAGTCTTTGACTTGGAGAGTGACATAGAAGGGTGTGAGCTCATGAACTTTGGAAGAAGGGTGCCCTACTTGGTGGATAAAAAGAGAGAAATATTTCGAAGGATACTGCTCAATGTTTTCAGGTAGGACAACTTCAACTTCATCCTCAGGATGGGCCCTTTTCAAAGGGGGATCTTGTGAAGGGATAACACTTTCATGTGAAAGGCTCCATTTTCTCTTGGTGGGGGCAAGTTCAACCTGGAGGACCTTTGGAAGTTTAGGCTGTATAGTAGTATCATTACATGGATCCCATAGTTCAAAATTTTGATTAATGTAGTCTTCAAAATAAAGGTTTCTTTCAATTTGAAAAGCCAGGTCTTGTGCTTCCTCTAGAGTTGTTGGTGATCGGTCCTTGACGTTGAATTGTAAGGTTCCTTCCAGGGAGGACAAGAAATGATCAATGATGGATTTCTCCGAGGCCACCTTTGATCAGACCCTTTTTAGGAGAAGATTGAACCTATCACTGAAATCTCTAACACTTTCACAGGGTCCTTTGCAAATGCTAAGGTATTGGGAAAAAGAGTCTTGTGAATGGTCACTATCACACCACCTTATTTTAAAGGCTCTTTGTAGTTCTTCAGGGTTTTCTATACTTCCTTTAGGGCACCCATGGATCCAAATTTAGCATCCCCTACAAGAGAACTTGCAAATAGCCTCATGAAGACGTCAGGGTGTTCTTGACCATCCAAATGAAAATCGAAACTATCACAGAACTGAGTCCAATGTGAGTTTCCAGGGATACCTTTACCTGAAAAAAGTGGTAGCCAAGAATTTGCATCCTTGTCTAAGTCATGCAACCCTCCTTGGACGTTACTAAAGTCGAAACAGTTGAAACTCTCTGAGTAAGACCATTTGTGAGGATCAGGGTTAATTGGGGGCACATAGCTTGTTAGAGTAATAGTGGCCATAGTAGAGGGATTCGAGTATTGTCGCCCACTACAGGTCATCATTTGTGGAGTCGCCAGATAGTTTAATTGAAACTATCAAAGAAAAGGGGAATTAAAATCCTAGTGGAGTCACCAGGTAAGCTTGTAAGAGAAAGGTCTTTGAGGCAAGGCTTACCGAAAAGGTTTGTCATTTGAGGAGAATTGACTCAGTGTTCCCCGACAACGGTGCCAAAATGTTATTGCACAATTTGTAGCTAGGTCAAAAGGCTAGAGGATTGAGGCCAAACTGGTGTAATAAGAACCTTCCCCACCCAATGTCACCTCAATGGGGAGGTTCTTTCTATTTAGGGAGGTTAACCCAAGGGAGACGTCCCCAACAACCTGGGGTTTTGAAGAGGCCAAAGTATAAAGATCAAGGCAAAGTTTCCTCCTCACAGGTTACCACCAAAGGTCAGATAATCCAGCTAATCAGCCAATAAATGAAGTGCATGCCCAAATGAAAACACCTGCCCGGAACAAGACAACAGTAATAATATATATGCAGGCTATAACTCAGTGGGTTAGTACTTCATGTGACTATGTGACAATTATATATATAAGCAATGAACAACAGTTATTAATGAAGTCAATGTTTTGTCAATATAGCAATGTAGAAGCATTAATTCATCAATAACTATTGAGATGATGTAGCAAACAATATATCCAATCAATCATTTACTCAATAAATTCCTTTAACCATAATTTAATTGCTCATTATCAATGTTTTTTGCGTCAAATTGAATAACCAACTATGACGTCAACCTAGTTAGGGTTAGCTTAGTTAGTTAGGGTTTCAAAATTTAGAGTTTTGAGAGTTTTTTTTGGACACTAGGAATTCAACGTTGTGTGTCTAAGATCAGTGCCTAAGGGTATATGGAGTCATTCAAGGAGAGGACGCAAGGTTGAAGGAGTAATAGGCTAAAGACAAGAGGGAAGGGTTCTAGAGTGCTACAATGGCAGGGCTCTAGAATTAAAACCCTAGGGGAAAGAGGCTCACTCCGGTGTTGCTTAAGAAAGGCCTTGTGCTCTTTCCTCCTTCTTTAGGTCAAACTTGGAAAATGGATAGCATAAGAAGAGAGTTAAAACAAGAGGATTTAATGAGGGAGAGTGTTGTAAGGACAAGGCTCTATCACTAAAACCCTAGAAGATGGACGACCCTAGGTGTAGATAACCTAGGCCTAGGACGTCACCCTCCTTTTAACCTTTAAAATCAAAGCTAGCTTAAGGGAAGAAGTTAGAAGAGTGTAGCAAAGGCTACGCTCTATCTTCCTCCTTCAATGGCTGAATATTTCTCTCTAAGGGGACATGAGACAAGGACCTACTTGTGTGCTTGTCACCTAGGGTTTTAAAATCAACAAATTTATAAGTAAATGCAAGAATACTAACCTACAACCATTCAATCAAGAAGTTTTGCAGGAAAAACACTTACATATCATGAAGAAAAGCATGTGAAAACCCTAGTTGTAAACCTTCCTCAAGAGAAATGCCAAAATATGCCAAGAAAATCCTTCCATAAACAAGTGCGCCTCCTTTAAAAGACCAAATACCCAAGCTAGGGCGCAAAAATCAGACCTCACAAGTGTGAGTTGTTGTGTTATGTTCAAATGAGGGAAAAACATCCTCAATATATAGTGTACCATGACCTTTTAATTAAAATTAGGTCATTAAAAATAGCCGACAAGGCTACAAACCAAAATCATACTATTTTTACATTAACTGCTAAGTAAATGACATAAATGAGCAAAAGGTGAGACGTCAAGCTCCTCTGAGGGAGACGTTGGACCCTTTTGGGGCTAGTTCAACATCCAGAAGTCAGGCATTATCTCCTTTTGGGCTCCTCCAAGCTGCCACACGTGCCAGCCGTCCTGTCAAATCGCTACACACTCAAGGAGACGTCAAGACATCCTGGGTGACGTCCTGGTCATCAAGAGGAAAACGTCCCATATGAAGTGGGTCAACCCCCCTGGGCTGGGCTCAACCAAAGTGTCCTAGGTGGAACATCCTTCTTCTTCTCATGTGCAAAGGCTTATCCAATCATTGTCCTGTCTCTGCCCCTGATGGGGTCCCAACAACCATCTGATGGGATCTTCAGCCCCATGGAGGTCCGAACTAATCATCTCCCCATGTGTACTGGTCCAACTGGTACCTGTCTGTCGGGCATGGTCATGCACATCAAAAACTTCGCCCTCCATGGGCTCATTAGTCACAAGGATCATAGCAATGTTAATCACATTTCATCATTAATTTTATCAAATACATGCATAAAACCCCTGATATATCATCCAATAGCTCAAAGATATTACACTGACCTACTATACAAAGCCGAAGAAAAAGACAAAATACTCTATTGGGCCAGCATCCATAAGAGAATGAAAGTTTCCAGAAGATATCATCCAAGCCATGTAACACGAGGTGATGTGGTCGAGGGATGTCCAGACATACAGGTAGAGTGAAAGACAGGGGTGATATTACCTGTGGGTGCCTTTGTAGAAGGTGAGCTGTACCCGTCATGGATGCAATTCTTTCCAAGCCCTTTATTTCCTTTATTCTTTCTTTTCTTTATTTCTTTTTCTTATTTATTTCAAGGTCTAACTAGAGGACACTGCCTTGGCGTGGTGACCAGAGCTGACAGTGTTACCCAAAATCACTTTCACATGGATGATAAGGCTGGATCGTGATGAGACCCCCTTCCCCTTGGCCATGCAACCAAAGGTCACTGCCCTGGCGTGGTAACCAGATAATGGCAATGTCATACTGCTAGGTACCCATGAACATAATGGGCTGGCTCATGATGAGAGCCCCCATCCTCTTGGTTAGGTCTTGTTTTGTTATTTTTCTTCGGGTTCCTCTTATTTCTTCCTGAGAGGATTTTTATTGCCTTCTCGGGGATCCCTGGGCGAGGCATCTATAGGTTTCACTTTTATGGCTTTTATCTTTTACCAACTGCTTTTACCTTTTGGGCCTTTTGGGCCTTTAGCCCCTTCTTCCCACGAGATAATGTGTAACCCCACAAACAGATCATCCTAATGTCCAGACTAGGGGAACGAGGTAGATGAGTGGGAGATAAGATGTAAGAGTGATGATATGATGGGAGTGGACGATGGCCCTTCAAAATCCCCCACTGAAAAACCAAAACCTATGGGTACAAGCTTGCTAGGGTACACTGTCAATCCCCCCAACCATGGTCAAGTGGGTTAATGTAATATCCAAGCAGTCGTCAGAAATAAAAGGAATATGATGCATATACCTAAAGGTTATAATGATCAAATATGACACATACCATGATACTTCGACCAATTACCTCATGGAGCAAGAGTCTTCTCTGATACAAGTCCAAGCCGAAGGTGATGGATGTTGTTGCTGCTGACAAGATAAGTCTGTTGAAGGAGAAGAAAAATGGGCCCTCCAGGGCCATGCTCAGGTCAATCCTGCTCTCAGTACTTCATGTCTAGGACCTGTGGGCCTCGAGACATGATCTCCTAGTTATCCCTATAAAACGAGGATAACAAGTTCAACATGTCACTTGCGAGAATTGAGCCCAGGTGGGGAGGATAACATCATTCCTCCCAACCACCCGAGCTAAATACCATTGAAAGAGAATGTAATATCCTTATATACACTTACATAGTATTTTGCAAACTTGTAAAGTGAAACTCTAAGTACATAACTTTTATCAGAAATGTGTCAAAAAATATGATCTTTATTAGAATGAAATTGACATAAAAATGTGTTTGAAAATAGATCTCACAAAATATTTAACTGAAAAAATTGATTAAAAGTGAATAATATACTACATGGAAACAAAACTAAATTATAAGTAAATGGCCATTTGATACATTCAGGTTTTGAGATGCATACATCTAACATCATCATTCTCTAATGGTAAAATATACAATTCTCAAGTCTCCCATAATCCATATAAGGAATTGTGTATGAACAAAATCCACCAAAATAATCATCATCATCATCATCATCATCATCATCATCATCAATTTTTTGGAAATTTCACAACTAAGATAGACACCAAATTAGTGTATGAGACCCCCTTGTATATGGGACAATGGACTCCCTTTGTGTAACGATTCAACTACTAAAGTCTGTAAAGGTGTGCATACTCTACCATCTTCTAGATTTGAACTTGTAATGGTCTCTTTAGAGGAAACACAAGTTCTTAACCATTAGACCCACTCAAATGATTAACAACAAACGTATAGATCCTCTACATAAATTACAAAAAACTAAAAACTCCCCACACAACAACAATTTGTGAAATAAATAGCCCCCAACTTAATGATTTGATATTCCAGAAAAAGTTCCATTGAACAATCTATTGGATCAAAGTGAATAAGAAAGTGATCCAAATCCTTTTGAATTGTGAAAATTAGTTATCCTCCATAAATTCAGAAAAAAACAAAAGTATAGAGACTCTAATAAGGTTGGTCATATGAAACTCAA
The DNA here is from genome assembly GCA_009831015.1 of Picea engelmannii. Lineage (NCBI taxonomy): Eukaryota > Viridiplantae > Streptophyta > Pinopsida > Pinales > Pinaceae > Picea > Picea engelmannii. The sequence goes on along the minus strand of ML797297.1, from coordinate 189,936 downwards.
AATAAAAATAGAAAAGCTAAAGTCTTGTACATACTTTCTTGAAAGGTCCAAATTATAACTAACCCCTTTTATAAAACGCTGACATTAGAGCTAACTTGTATTTAACTAATGAATATGATAAATTAGTCTTTTAGGATTAAAGTTACATGATAATTGTAATTGTGTCACCTTAGTGTGTTGGGATGTAGTGTTGGTAGTTTTTTAAATAAATTGTTTTATTTTTAATAAATAAGAATAATAAAATGTTTATATTATAGTTTTTAATATTTATTTTTGAAGAAGTTTAAATGTTTTATGATTTTGATTTTTTTGATTTATTATTATTGAAATTTAATTAATCAATTTCTTTTTGTTGAAATAGTAATTTTTGATTATCAAGATTATGTTTTTTATAAAAAAAATAACAATTTTAACACTATTAAATATCCCTAGGGTAACCATATTATGTAATGTTAATCAATTTAAAATGATTCCAAATGAATTCTAAACAAAAAAAAGTCAATTTCTCTTTTCATTATTTTAAGTGGTTGGAAAAGATTAATTTCTAGAACATTTAAGCTATTGCTTTATTTTCAAATTTAAGTGGTATCTAAATGATTCATGATTTTTTTTTTATGGTAATTTAAAAAGAAAGACATTTTTTTTTTACTTGAAATTCTGTAACAATCATTTTAGATTTAATGGGATTGCAAATATTATAAAAAATTAAAATTCATTTTTAAATAAAAATAACAATTTTATCAATTCAAAATTACAATTTTAACTAAATTACTTAACTCAATTTCAATAACAAATTAAAAAAATTAAAAAACATAAAACATTTATAAAAAATTGATAAATAAAAATTCATTAAAAAAAAATTGTAGTTGAATCGAATCATCCCTTAGTGGCAAGCAAGTGAATTTCAATTGGAAACGTTTTTCTTGACCAACATGGTGCCAAAACCATATAAGAATGTGATATGTGAGCACTTTGTAACGTTGAGATTAAAGATCAAAGTCTATATACATATTGGTAAATTATTTATTTCAAGTTCTTAAATCTCGAGTATCTATACATATTAGAGATAGGAGCTGCACACATATACATTTTTTTTTTCCCTATGTAGAGGTTATACATAGGGAAGATGGTACACATTTATCTAGGAGCTGCACACATATACACTTTTTTTTTTTCTATGTAGAGGTTATATATGGAAGATGGTACACATTTATCTTGGACTCGTGTTATGTTTGATATGTAAACAGAAAATGTATAAAAGATTTAAGCGTTATGCTGCACACATATACATTTTTTTTTTCTATGTAGAGGTTATATATGGAAGATGGTACACATTTATCTTGGACTCGTGTTATGTTTGATATGTAAAAAGAAAATGTATAAAAGATTTAAGCGTTATTGCTCATTTTTTTTTTGATATGGAAGTGGAATATGTGGAATATTTATTGGAAAGAGGGAGAAGATTTGTAATACTTTGTTACTTGTGGCTTGATTTTTGTTAGTGTCCACTACATGCTCATGCTCATCATATTTATGAGAGGCAATGATATTTTTTTTTTTTTTGAGTAAAAAAGGTGGAATCTGCTATATTAAGTTATCGAAGAAACCTTGACAAAATGTACAAAGATATAGGTCTAAGCCACCAAAAATGCTGTCGTTTACCGGAAACCAGCATGGTTTGGAGAGCATGTAACAGTAGCATGATAAAACAAAGAAGCAAAATAGCATCTGTCCTGCCCGGAGGAAACCAGGAAAGATGGCCATAGTCCAAGTGAACATGTAACAATAGCATGATAGAACAAAGAAACAAAATAGCATAGAAGACCTAGATACCCGGTGACCCTTCGCCCTTGCTTGTCTGCCACGTGGACCCAACTAGGATGGCGAATGCCTGCGCACAGAGAGGGCACTTCCTCTTTGCTGGAGCATGTTAGAAAAACAGGACCGCGGAGCAATAAAATAAAACAAATGCAGAAACAAAACACAGAAGACACACAATACAAGAGAGACACAGATTTACATGGTTCACCCAGTGTGGGCTACGTCCACCAGAGAAATTGCCAGGTCCTT
>ML797297.1:172335-184043 GCA_009831015.1 Picea engelmannii | reverse complement strand
GACCAAGCCATTCCAGCTTTCTGGCAATGAGCACAAGATTAGAAGAGCCCTAACCTCATCATCAAAGTCCACTTTTACAGAACTTAGTTGATTAGTAACCGTATTAAATTCATTTAAATGATCTGCAACAGACCCACCTTTCGGCATCTTCATATTAAATAATATCTTCATTAGAAATACCTTATTGGATGCCGAAGGTTTTTCATACAATTTGGCCAACGCGTCCATCAAACCCTTCATTGTCTTTTCTTTCGAGATATTGAAAGCCACCGATGCTGCCAGGATCAGCCGTATCGTTCCTAGAGCCTTTTTGTCAAGAATCTCCCATTCTTTGTCCTTCATGGCCGCCGACTTCTTTGCTACTCCGCTCAATGGTAGGAATAGATCCTTCTGATATAAATAGTCTTCAATCTGCATCTTCCATAACTGGTAGTTTTGGCCATTAAATTTCTCGACCCTAAACTTTCCATTTTCCGACATTGCTCCCACTCGAACCAGGAACCCTCTTTTCCTGCGAGTTACCTTACGCTCTGATACCAGTTGTTATAAAAACAGGACCGCAGAGCAATAAAATAAAACAAATGCAGAAACAAAACACATAAGATACACAATACAAGAGAGACACAGATTTACGTGGTTCACCCAGTGTGGGCTATGTCCACCAGAGAAATTGCCAGGTCCTTCCTTTAATATTATCTAGAAAATGAAGTGATACAACCTACAACAAAACCCGCTGTAACTTCCTCTTCTCTCTCTCACAGTCTCCTCTCTCAGAATACAATATTCACCATCATACATAGCCGCAATACATTTCCCTCATAAAAGAGGGTTGCCTTCTAGGGAAAAAAACCCTAACATAATCTCTATCGTTAGATCTGCGACCTTATAATGAACGGTCCATATTTACAATGAAATTACAATATACTTTTACAAGGCAATTTTTGCTTCGGGGGCCCGCTTGCCCCCAGACCCCCCAGCCGGGGGTACCCCCCCTTTGCACTCCCCCGCGTGGAAGAGTGTACATACTTCTGGGGTGTAAATACTTCATGGGGTATAAACACGACTGAAAGAAAGGACCTCTGAATCAGGACGATAATCAGGCTCCACAACCAAAAGAGCATTGGAGTACGTGTCAAAGAGCAGGTCCAGACGTTGGCCCATGAGAAGGGCTCTGTGCTCCAGGTCTTCCATGTGGCCTCGGAGTTCGAACACCAGAGCCAGATGCTCTACATGGAGGAAAGTACCATGCAAGCCACTACCCACGTCGTCAAGGATTACGTCCCTCCTTTCCACGGTCGCTCCATCATCTCCATCTCCGGCTTCGAGCTCCATCAGCTCTGTACCAGCCGCTTCCTCCTTCCTCACTGGGCTATTATTGTCCGCATTCTCTTCAGCTCTGGCTTTGTCCCGTGTTTCTTCCTCGGCCGTTACCTGCATGGCATGGTTGGTGGGGCTGTGGTCACCCGGCCACAGAATTTCCTCGACAATGCACCCAGGGATGTCATCTTCCAGATCAATTTTAGGACTACTACCATCCTGGTAGTTCGCCTCCATGGCTTGGGGTTCCGAGGTGGTTGCCAAATCCTCCATGAACGATATTTCTTCCACATAACAGGTGGGAAACACATCCACAACACCATCCTCTAGCATGTTTCCAGACTTAACTGCCGTGGTTTTACTGCTGCATCCTTCCCCAGTCTCTGCAATGATGGCATGCGGAGCCAATTGGTCAGCTCGCTCCTCCTTTTGAAGAATGGAGGTCGCCAACGACAGAGCACGCTCCAGCTTCTCCTTTCTTTTCCGCTGTGCCTTGTGGGTGTACCAGGCCGAGCCACGACGAGGCCTACCCCTCTTCCTAGTCATAATTGCCAAGGAATATATAACAATACAGTGAGGATGCTGCGAAATTAGAGTAAGACGGGAGGAGAAGGAAACATAGCTGCACCAGAGCTCCCAAACGATGGGGAGAGCCGAAGTGAGAGCATACCAACTCTGTCCAGGCACTCGAAAAACCAAATTTCCAAAGGCCGGATTCACCTGGCTATCCATAAACCCTGTCATGCTGAGTGCGCTGTGAGCAAGAGTGTTCACACGAGGGAGGTGTCCCTCCACCGTATATCTGCTGTTATGGCCGTCTACCATAGTAAATGCAGGGCGGGTGGGTGGCAACCATCAACATTTATGCTATGGCTTAGTGCTGAGCCATGTGTCAAGGAGCTACCGCGTGTCAACCCATCCGGGGCTATGAGAGGCAATGATATTTTCCATGGGAATAAGTATTTTTTTTTTTTCCCTTTTTATGGGTAGAATTATAAGGATGGTTAAGTATGAATTTGAAGAAATAGAAGCTTAAGATTGAAGAATCAATGCATGATCATTAATATGAAATTATCATCAACTAATGAATTGATGGTGTAATGAAGATATGATTGAATTTAAGAAAATATGATATAGGATTTTAATGACAAATTACCATGTATAGCAAGGGAATCAAGATTACATGATAATTGGTCCAATAGGCATCAAATATAGTGAACTTATGTCATGTCTAGGTATATTTGTCTAAAAGTGGTCTATCGAGTTACATGCTTTTGTTGATTGCTTATTTGTTACTAAGAGTAAGTTGTACTTTCTCATGTACTCGGGATTTTTTCTTTGTGTTCTCCCCTTTTGTAATAATGAAGTTTCATGCAAGCACCAAGTTAGCATTATCTCACAATTTTGATGTGACCATATCCACTAATGCAAGTAAGTTAGCCAAGGGAGAAAATGATAATAGGTATATGTTTTCTACTCTTATAATCATGTTGTGGAAGAGAAGATCAAGTGTGCGATTTTCAATGTTCCTTATTGCATTTGTTTCACGTTCTTGTAAAACTATGTTTCTTTTGTAACATGTCATAACAAAATAGAAAGTCATTGTAAGGAAGCATTCAAATGTTGTTGTAAATATGTTGTTGTTGACTAATTTCATTGTTTGATTCTCTTGAAATCACAATACATTTGATGCTATGATGTTATAGCTATTATCTATGGTGTCAAAATCATGCAATTGGAAGCTATGTGTGTTCATGAAGCATATCAATATGTGATTTCCATTGTCCAATGAACTAAGATCACATAGATATTTTCATTGTGTTGATCCTAATATACACATCTTGAAGTTTACTTTGTCAAACAAAATGAAGTTATGTCCACTTAGTTTACTTGTAAGGTATAGTGTTCCCATGATTCTTACACTAAAAAGAGTTGTATAAAGGAAACCATGTAGTTTGACTCAAGTGGGATGGAAGGACATGCCATGCGTTATTAGCCCTTGTGACTTATAAGTTATATATAGTTTTAACACATGATAACTATATTAGGAATTGTTCTCGTATGACAAGCAATTGTTTTTTGCAGTTATTTTTTGTGACACTTTTAAGATAGACCTTTAATATTTAAAAATATTATCAATGTATGAGTGCATTATTCATTGACATCGATATTTTCCAATAGTTGAATTTCAGACCTCTAATAACATCAACATCAACACGTGTGTAAAACTTAAATATGCCATCTATGTCGTTTACTAGTTTATTGCATAAATCATAATTACCATGAATGAATTTAACGATCAAATTTTATTTCAATATTATTGTACCAAGTAGCAAGTTGTGTTTTTTTACTAATTTCTCTTCGATGATGCAATTTGTGGTCATTTTGTAGTTTCTCTTTTACAATTCTTTCTTTTTTTTCATTATAATTAGTGTGCATACCCATTTTTTTAACAAGAGTAAACATTCTCATGTTGGGATTTTGGACAACTGTATTTCAATGTGTTGGAAAATTGGTTGTCATTGATGTCAACATTAGAAGAAGTCTAGAAGCCTCTAGAAGTAACAGGTATAATTGAAGAAGTATCCAAAGTGGTCCCCTTATGGTGTATCTTTAAGCATGGCCCTCATGGGAAGACACTTTGAAGAACTCTACAATAATCCCATAAGTGTGGTCATGAAGCCCGAAGTTGATTGAGGAAAAATAGGTTGAAGAAAATTACAAGTACATGCAAAACCCTCATAGATGGATAGTCCTTGTCATGCCATTTCCAACGGTAGGTGGTACATCAAGTGGTTCCTCGCGATTGAGAAGTTATGCCCTCTTTTAGTTGAAACCCTGAAGTAATGGTTAAGAAGCCCCCAAACGGTTGCAAAAATAAGTTACAAGTTGACCCAAAATTAATTAAAAAGGGAAAAATTGTTGCAACCAAAATTCATAGGTCAACCCTAAAGTTAGTAAAGGAGTTACTTGGAAAAGTATAAACACACATCACAGAGCCTCTCATTTGTATATACACAAGTTCATTGAATATCTATCTAACAAGTGATCTCTTAGTGAATCTGAGGCAACGAATCTAAGGAAGCGAAAGGAAAAGTCAGCAGGAGCAAGAAGTGATTTTACTGGCTTTCTGAGGTTATCCACGGGTCACAGTGGAGCAAGGCGTGGATGTCCATAGGTCACAATGAGGAAAAGTATGGATGCCCACGGGTTGATAGTGGACAAATCGCAGATTTGTGAAAAGGTCTTGAATGCAGATTCTATCCTGTGTTTGCTGAAGATGATATGCACCAGGTTGGTTTGTTGGTCTGAGATGATATGCACTAGCTCTTCTTCATGAGTAAAAGTATGTTTTTATGTGCATTTTATGCTTGTATCATGTATGGTATAACACATTCTTAAGGCATGTCTTGAAGGCATTTTTGGTACATGGTTGCATATGGTGGAGGTTCATGTCTTGGTGATATTGATACATGCTTGAGACATATCCTTGGTACTTGGTTTATGGATGCTATGGTTCACTGTTAGAGGCACATCTTTGTGATATTGAAACATATTTGAGGCATATACTTGTTATATTGTTTTTGGATGTTATGACAAGTACTCGAGTCATATATTATGGTACATGGTTCATGGAGGATATGGTACATGCTTGAGGTATATTTTGGCACATGGTTTGGATACTTGATGTTTTCCATATGTTTTGATGTTGGTATATGAAATATGTGAGTGGATCGGGTTGATATGATGATGTATCAGTATCAGTGACAGTGACAGTGACAGGTTGATTATCAATGAAAATTATAGTGACAAAGACAATAGCAGTGAAAATGACAGGTTGATTATCAATGATAGTTACAGTGACATAAACAATAGCAGTGACAATGACAATGGCAGTGATAGTGATAGTGGAAGTGACAGAGACAACGATAGGTTGAGTCTAAATTTATATTTCAGAGCAGAAGGAAGGGGCAAGGAAAGGAGGTTGTAGCCTCCTTTCATTTGGAGCCGGAGAACACAGGGATTTGGAGCTTGTAAGTCAGGGGGTCATAGCCTCCTTCTAGTTGGATTTGGTGAGAACATGGAGTCATAGCTTCCTTCAGGTTGGAGCCTGTAAACTAGGGGGTTGGAGCCTCCTTCCAGTTGTAGCTGGAAAATTTAGGGAGTTGTAGCTTCCTTTGGGTTGGAGCCTGTAAATAGGGGGTTGGAGCCTCCTTCTAGTTGGTGATGGAGAATTTGGAAGTTGGTGCTTCCTATGAATGTAATCTTTGATATATACGAAAGAATTATGTGGTTTTCTCCCATTTGGGTTTCTATGTAAATTCTAGTGTACTGTGTATCTGTGGTTATTTGTTATGCACTGTTTATTGGTACTACTAATGATATATTGAATGCAATCATAAATGATATACTACTTGGTACTACTCATGATATATTGAATGCAATCATAAATGATATACTGCTTGGTACTGCTCATGATATATTGCATGTAATAATAAATGATATATTATTGATAAAGTTAATGTTCACATGTTCTGATTAAGAAATGGTAAAAAGTGCTCAATATTGATTCACCCCCACCCCTCTCAGTATTGGTGAATAATTCAACAATTGGTATCAGAGCAGGTCCTTCAGAAAAATAGTCTAATCACTGGAAGGTAGATCATGGAGTGCACTAAAAATGGAACACCAGTGTTGGATGGGCATAACTATGCCTTATGGAGCAGAAGGATTAAAACATTTTACACAAGCACATGGGTTTGATGTGTGAAAAGTAGTAGTAGATAGATACATGACACTTGCCACTCCTCCAACAGATAAATATGGAAAGAAACTCAGTGAAAACAATTCAATAGCTACAAATGCTATTATGAGCGGATTGACTAGTTTAGTTTATGTCAAGGTTATGCACTGTGATTCTGCAAAGGATATTTGCGACAAACTCCAGAATGTCTACGAAGGAGACGCCAAGTCAAAGGGGCTAAGATTCAAACTCATAAAGGTCAATTTGAACAATTGAAAATGAAGGAAGATGAAGATATCACATCTTACTTTATGCGAGTTGATGAGATAGTGAATGTTATTAAAGGCTTGGGAGAAGAAGTTAAAGAACCAATCATTGTCCAAAAGATATAAGGTCTCTTCCAATGAGATTTGAACCTACGATTTCAACCCTAGAATAAATAACATATCTTGGTACGCTAAGCATGGACGAGCTACATGGAATATTTACAACTTATGAAATGAGAACAAAATAGGAGAACCCACCCATGAAGGAAGATACTTTCAAAGAATCCAAGAAGAAAAAAAAATAAGAATAATCGAAAGTCAAAGTCAAATTGCAGCTGCAACGATGATTCAGATGAAGATGAAGAAATAACCAAATTTGTAAGGAAGTTGAAGAGAGGAACTAACAAGTACAAAGGTATGCTTCCATTAAAATGCTTTAATTGTTGCAGAATTGGTCATTTTGCTTCTAAATGTCCTTATGCTAAGAATTTAGATAGTGATGATGAAGAAGCTCCCAAGAAAGAAAATAAATATAAAAGGGAAAACAATAAATAAAACAAAAATAAATTATTCAAGAAAAGCCTTTACTCAAAAGAAGAAAGTTCTTCATCTGATGAGGATGATGAAAGAAATAATGACTAAGAAAGAGTACTCTTTATGGCCATGGAAACTCAGAAAGGAACTCCTGAAAGTGACGAAGAAGACGATGGAGTAGATCTTGAAGCATACTAATTAGTGATTTAACTAAGTTGAAGAAAGAAAGGAAGAAAAAAAAGTTACTCAAGGAAGAACTGATCAAGCTAAAGGAGGGTTCTCAAAAACCGAATAAAAATCTTGAAGAAGTTGCTATTACAAATTATTTTGGTCACCCATGTGATCAACTGACAATATATTCATAACTCACTTCTCTGTTCCCTGAAGCTACTGAATGAGACTTTCTCCATGAGAAAGTGAATCATCTTTCTTTTCTTAAAAACCATATCAAAGGATATCATCGCACCCTACTAAATGCTTGGGGTGCGACGAATGCTTGATCATCACATGCTACACCAAAATTGGACTGCGACGTCGCCGCATGATGCTTGTGCTTAGGGTGTGATGATGCCCAAACAAGGGAAAAAGGTAAAATTCACGAAAGTTCTAGAAGAGAATATTCTAGAATATGAGGTGGCCTCTGATTGGTTTGGATCTTACTCCCTTCTCTAATTTAGTGGGATCATCCTAATCTCCTCACCCATCCCTCTTTCTCCCTACATAAAGAGGGGTCTCTCATGGGAAAGGCTAGGCTAGCTTATGCATGAAGAATTCTGCTGAAGATTGTACTTGTGATAGCTTTGCTTTAGCTTTCCAAGTGAGGTTGTGAATACTCTTCATCAAAAGCATTGGAGCAAAGGTGTGTGTGTTGAAGCAAAGGGCCATTGGAAGGGAACTTGCAACATCAAGGCATCGGTTGTATTCTCCACTTTCATCAATATAATGCGGTGATACATTCTTCTCTATAAATGTGTTTCTACTTTTATTGTATAACTCCTTGATGTTATTCATAGGCTTCATTGGAATAAATATATCGTTGTTCTCTCTCTTTGTTGGTTTGTGCTTCTTAACAGGTTCAACATCCCACAAATCCAAAGATGGATCAAGGACGATACTAGTGAGGATCAAATGACGTTTAAATGGTATGTCATTTATCCCTCTTTGAACTAGTTTACATTGCAATGAAATCTAAGGAGAAGCTTGTATTCTGCTCTGTTTTTTTCTAGATTCTTGTTGAAGTTAGGGAGATTACCGATTTGTCCAATAATAGTTGCTCACTTCAAAATCAAGGTAAAAGAAGAAGAAAAGAGAAAAAATATTTTGAAAAGCCATCTTAAGGAAATATATGAATATTTAAACAAGCTTGAAGTGGAACTCAATCAACAATAAAGAAGACTTGAAGAATAAATTATCTCCTTGAAAACCCAACATGAAGAAGGAAAGAGAACGAAAGAATTAATGCAGATCCAAATGATAAAGAAAGAAAAAGAGTGTGAGAAGCTTGAAGAAGAAGTCGTGTCATTGAGAGTTCAAGTCAACAAGCTCAACAAGAACTTGAAAAGTTCTCAAGTGCTAGAATACATTCTCAACTGTTAAAGGACACGCAGTGACAAGTCTGGAATAAGATACCAAAAAATTCATTTTGAGAAAGGTTCAAGATCCATGACAAAAGAAACATAACAAAAGCGTTACGCCAAAGTCATCAGAAGTCCCAATCCTTCAAATAAGACTATTCGGGTAATGGAAGAAGATCAACCAATCAGAGGAACACAATATCATCATAGGAATGAATACAAAAGAAGTGTATTTCCAAGAAGACCTTATACCTTCAAGATTCAAAGAAGGTTTAATCATCGAGAAGGAAACAACAAAACAAAAGTCTATGATCAACTAAGGCATGAATTCAAAAGGACTACATCAAAAAGAGGATCATTTGCTTCTAGGTATCAAAGTTTCTTTTTGGATCATTATTTTACATGTAATAACTTTGGACATGAAACTATGGATTGCAGAACATATGGAAGAAATGTTCAAGCAAAATATGCTTATGTGTCCCCCCACAATATTGAATATTACAAATGCCACAACTATGGACACATAGATCATAACTGTAGAAGCATGATGGAGCCTTCCATGAAGGAAAACACTAATGTAAGATACAAGAAGGTTTGGAGAAGAAAATGAAAACAAGAAGAGAAGGTGAATGAAGAACATGTCCCATAGATTGTACTCACAGGATTTGCAGTAGCGCAAGATCATGAAGACTCTACATGAAAAGAGGAAGATGTCAGAATTTAGGAAGATGATGAAGAGGAAGATGTCAGAATTGAGAAAGATCATGAATCTATAGACAAAGAGGAAGATGCCTCTACATCATAGAATCTTGAAGTATTCTTCTAAGACATCTGTCTTGAAGACTCCCATTAATGTGAATGATGAAGAGGGGGAGTCTAAGCAACAATAGATGGGTCAACATTGTGTGTAGTTGAGTAGCATAGTCATGGACATGTGTTATGACACATTGACATAGATGATTTCATGGGATATTTGGCAGGTCTAGTAGAGAGTACTTGACATGAACCAGAGAAGATACATGAAAATGGATGAAAGCATACGACTTAGAAAAGAAGCATATTGACAGGTTGAACCAACTGGTCACAGGAAGGAAAGTAGTGAAAGGCACATAAAGACAAAGAGAAACCATCAAGAAGAGTTATACGGTCAAGATAAGATTGTTAGATGAATATGTCATTGATGTTAGTTCAATGAAGATGACAAGCCTTGAAGACTTGAAGTCAAGTAATGAAGGAATCTTAAAATGAATGATTTTTATATATGTCAGTGGTTTACATCACTGGGAAGAACCAATGGACAAAGAGCATTGGAAAAGAGGAAAGAAAGCATATACAAGAAGCCCAACATTGTTCTACACGACATTTTTCAAATGAAGACAGGGGGAGATAAATCATTAGAGAGAGTTACCCTTAATGTCAAATGGGAAGAGAAAGGACAAAGGTAAGAGAGAAAAATTAGAAGCATGAAGACTTGGAGAGAGATTGTCAGAAGAAGGTATACTATCAGGGGGAGTTATACTTTTCCATTGATGTCAAAGGGGGAGAGAAACATGAGGAGAGAAGCATGATGACAGGGGGAGTAAGAATCATCATGGGAGCATTAGTGTTTCCATCAATGCCAAAGGGGGAGATTGTTGGAAAATTGGTTGTCATTGATGTCAACATTAGAACAAGTCTAGAATCCTCTATAAGTAATGGGTATAATTGAAAAAGTATCCAAAGTGGTCCCTTTATGGCGCATATTTAAGCATGGCCATCACATAAAGACTCTTTGAGGAAGTCTACAAGAAGCCCAAAAGTGTAGTCATGAAGCTCGAAGTTCACTAAGGAAAAATAGGTTGAAGAACATACAAGTACATGCAAAACCCTCATAGATGGATAGTCCTCGTCATGCCGTTTCCAACGATAGGTGGTACACAATGTGGTTCCTCACGGTTGAGAAGTTATTCCCTCTTGAAGTTCAAGCCCCAAAGTAATGGTTAAGAATCCCCCAAATGGTTGCAAAAAGAAGTTACAATTCGACCCAAAATTAATTAAAAAGGGAAAACTTGTTGCAACTAAAAGTTATAGGTCGGCCCTAAAGTTAGTGAAGGAGTTGCTTGGAAAATTATAAATACACATCATGGAGCCTCTCACGTGTGTATACACAAGTTGATTGAATATCTATCTATCAAGTGATATCTTAGTGAATATGAGGCAATTAATCTAAGGAAGCGAAGGGAAAAGTATGCAAGAGCAAGGAGTGATTTTACTAGATTTCTAAGGTTTTTCATGGGTCACAATGGAGCAAGGCGTGGATGTCTATGGGTTAGAATGAGGCAAAGCGTAGATTCCTGTGGGTTGATAGTTTATAAGTCATAGATCCATGAAAAGGTCTTGAATGAAGATACGATCTTGTGTTTGCTGAAGATGATATGCACCAGGTTGGTTTGTTGGTTTGAGATGATATGCACTGGGTCTTCTTGAGTAAAGGTATGTTTTTATGTGCATTTGATGCTTGTATCATGGATGGTTTGACACATGCTTGAGGCATGTATTGAAGGCATTTTTGGTACATGGTTGCATATGGTTGAGGCTCATGTCTTGGTGATATTGATACATGCTTGAGAAATATCCTTGGTACTTGGTTTATGGATGTTATGGTTCATTGTTATAGGAACATATTTTTGATATTAGCACAAATTTGAGGCATATACTTGGTATATGGTTTTTGGATGTTATGAAACATACTTGAGGGATATATTATGGTACATGGTTCATGGAGGATATGGTACATGCTCGAGGTATATTTTGGCACATGATTTGGATACTTGATGTTGGCCATATGTTTTGATGTTGGTATATGATCTATGTGAGTGGATCGGGTTGATGATGATGATGTATCAATATCACTGACAATGACAGAGACAATGACATATTGATTATCAGTGACAATTACAGTGATAGAGACATTAGCAGTGATAGTGACATGTTTATTATCAATGACAGTTACAGTGACAATGACATGTTGATTATCAATGACAATTACAGTGACATAGAAAGTAACAGTGACAATGACATGTTGATTATCAATGACAATTACAGTGACATAGAAAGTAACAGTGACAATGACAGTGACAATGGTAGTGACAAATATAATGATGGGTTTGATTCCACATTTATATTTCAGGGTGGAAGGAAGGGGCAAGGAAAGGGGGTTGTAGCCTCCTTCCGGTTGGAGTTGAAGAACACATGGAGTTGTAGGTCAGGTTGGAGCCTATAAATCAGGGGGGG
>ML797297.1:109262-157414 GCA_009831015.1 Picea engelmannii | reverse complement strand
CATTATAGTTTGCAATTTCGTTCCGCAATGATATTGTAGAGTTTGTTTATATTCTGATCATGTGTCACCTTAGTTATGATGTCATGTGTTTTTGCATTGATATGAATTAGGCGAGGTTGTTAATTTCTAATTGTTAAAAAGAAAAAAGAAAAAATTCCCTATTGAACTTCGCTATTCATAGACATAACGAAGGGGTCGTTACAAAAAAATTCCTTAATCAGAGCTCGTATGTGAAAGTTATGCCTCCTACAAGTTGACCTACCTTGTTTACTACCATGGTACAAGTGGATGCCACGCCAACCCTCGTTACTCAAATTTCTAGGTGTATCCATGTGTTGATTTTCAAGAAGATCCTAGAAGGTCCAAACCTAATCACTAATTGAGGGCCAAGGAAGTCAAAACCTTAACCCTAACCCTTACTATGCTGCTAGGAGGAGAAGGGATTTAATTCTTTTGTATTGTACTTGTTCCCTGGTTGAGTAGAGAATCAAAGGAGTGGGATTTGAGAGCATAATAGAGATAGGAAGAAGAGCATGTAGTAGCCATTCAAGCCACAAAATCATATGAAACTCCGTAATGAGTGCCCCCATTTCTTTACTTGCATTTCATTATTGAAGAAAAGAGAACAATGCATAGGCCTCACCTTCTAGCTGGATTTTATCTCATATTGGTTTTCCCAAGACACATCTTGTGTTCATTTGTGTGGTTGGTGTGTTATTTTGCTCGATATTTCATTTTCACATTTCATTTATTTCATTAATTTGATCATTACGATAATGATTATAAATCTGAGATCTAAGGAAAATAAACCTGCATAATAAAATATTTTATTATAATACAATATCTGTTGTGACGAACCGTTCTAGTGGAATATTCACATTAGTTTACAAATAAATAAAGTATCTCATCCTGCTTACAACACTGAGTTACCTAGCTATCCAACTTATTTCATTTCCCCTATATATCTTCACAATGTCCATTTACGATAAGGGAAAGTGATTAACCAAAATCCTACCATCATATTGGAACAAGATGATGAGGACAAATCTATTGAACTGAATGACCAAATTGATAAACCTTCCTCAGTAGAACAAATTATTTCCCTATAAAATTCAAACTAGCTAAGTCTTGTCCAAATTCCTCCTTATCCTGAAAGGTTGAACATTGATAAATCCCTTATTCAACCTGGGTTTGATTTTCTTGGGGAATTGAAAAATGTATGTGTTAGAATTCCATTATTACAAGCCATAAAAAATATACCTATTTATGCTAGGGTTGGTAAGGAATTATGTTTAAAGAAACCAATAAGGAAAAGGAAAGACCCTCCAATAGTTCAAGTGATTGGTTATTTAGTTGATTTGATGCTTGCAAAGATTCTCACTAATAAGTACATAGATCTAGGAAGTCCCATTGTAGATGTTTGTATTAATAACATTTGTATCCCTAATACTTTGATTGATTTGGGAGCTTCCATAAATGTCATGACCAAGGAGACAATGCAAAATCTTAAGTTGAATAACCTTCGACAAACCCCTACTATTCGCCAATTAGTTGATCAATCCATTGTCCAACCTAAAGATATTTTAGAAAATGTAGTAATCTTTGTAGATTCTTGGGAATATCTAGTAGATTTCATGGTTCTATAACCCAATTCAAATCTTGGGGGTTACCCCTTGATGTTAGGAAGGATATGGTTGGTCATTGTCGATGCCTTTATTGGATGTAGATATGGAGATATAACTATTTCCCATGGAAATTATACAAAGAAACTCACACTATATCCTCCTGGAAACCAAGTTTTTCCCATGAAACACCCATGTGGGTGGGGAATGAAGATAGTGATGATGACAATATTCAACAACTACTTATGATCAAATCATCTCTCATTTAAAGAGAAAACTAAAGACGATTGCATTTGTGACCTCCTCACTAATCCTTATTCACCCACCAATCATATTATGAATATGATGGAAGAAACATGTTATTTCTCTTCCATTCAGAACTAATTCCAATCTATCTTAGATTATCTTTACACTACATTTGAAACAAATAACATGCTAATACATTTTTTTCCAGAAAAAACACTCAACATAAATCCTCAATTAGAAGCGTCACAAAACCAAAGGTTGATTGAGTTGTTACAATTGCATGCTAAAGCATTTGCATGGGATTATAAAGATATGAAAGGAAGTCACCCCAGTTTATGCACTCATCATATATATGTGTAGGATGATTTTTGACCAATTAGACAACCTCAACGATGGATGAATCTTTCACTACGTGAAATAGTGAAGTCCAAGTTGTAAAAAATATTAAATGTGACCTTAATTTATCCTATTTTTGATAGCAAGTGGGTTTCACCCCTTGTCATCATCCCAAATAAAAATAGAAAATGGAGAGTTTGCGTAGATTACAAAGAAATGATCAATAAAGCCACTTCCAATGATCACTTTCCTTTGTCGTTCATTGATCAAGTCTTATAAACTTTAGAAGGAAATAAATATTTCTCTTTTATATGGATTCAATGGGTATAATCAAATTCAAGTAGCCCCTAAAGATCAAGACAAAACTACATTCACCTGTCCTTGGGGTACTTTTGCATACTGGGTACTACCTTTTGGATTATGCAATGCCTCTACTACATTCCAAAGGGTCGTGCTTGGGATCTTTGTTGACATGATCTATGACTATGTTGAAGTATACATGGATGAATTCACTGTATATGGGAACACATTTGATGAAGTTATGAATAACCTTGAAAGAGTCCTTATAAGATTCCAGGAAACAAATTTATTCCTTAATCACAAAAAATGTCATATACTACTTATGTAGGGAATTTTTCTAGGGAATCATACATCTCCCAAAGGTATCCAAGCTGACCTTGCAAAAGTTGAAGTGATTACCAAACTTCTAATCCCAACAACTCAAAAAAATGTATGTAATTTCTTAGGCCATGCAAGATATTAACGTTGATTCATGGAAAATTTTACTAAGATTGCATTAATATTATTCACATTACTTTGGAAAGTTACAAAGTTTTTTTGGACTTATTTCTGTTATACTTCTTTTAAAACATTGAAAGAAAATATATCTATAGCACTAGTATTAATAGGGACATATTGGTTCTTGCCATTCCATATGTCAACAAATGCTTCAGATACAACTATTAGAGCTGTTCTTGGACAAGATAGGAGTAAAAAATGTATGCTATTTACTTCATTAGTAAAATATTACTCTTGCAAAATTCAATTATATGGTAATAGAGACATGATTTGTTTCTGTTGTCCATGGAATCAATAAATTTCATCATTACATTATTGGCTACCTGGTATTTCTGCACACTGATTATGCTGCCATTCAATATCTTATGAACAAACCAATCACGAATGGTAGGGTGACTGTTGGAAAATTTATTTTCATTGATGTCAACCTTAGAACAATCGCTAAAGAAAATCCTAGAAGCCCCTAAAAGTAATGTTGATGTGTCCACTTGAAGAATCCTATAAGAGCCTTGAAATAAATGTAAATAACTCCAAAGTGGTTTCCTTGTGGTGTATATTTTAAGCATGGCTCTCATGGGATGAGACACCATGTGGTTGTTTCCACATGCCCACTTTGATTTGTACACAAATGGATCTCACAAGATGTCCAAGATAAATATTGTAAGATGAAGATTGTTGAAAGTATTGATTTTTGGTCAATTTGGATACCCTATATTTGAGGGAATTTTTACCCTACATAACTAACTCAAATGGACTCATAGGTTACATGGTTGAAAATATTATTTTGATAACTTTCCAATGGTATATGGAAGTCTCTCTAACTCCCTAGGAATGAGGAGATATGGGTTTTTACATCTGATAACTCCGCTAGAAAATTGAGGTCCGCTCAACTAATTTTTGGGGACATAATTACCATAAATACAAGATATAATTTCACATTTTTAGTGGAACCAACCAAGAGATCAATTACTTATGCGCTCAAGGAGTTGGGGTGTATTTTTGGTGTGCGAGAGAAGTCTAAGTGATTCTCTTAAGATCTTTCTTATTCTAAAGGTATGCTATAAGGTTGTGATGTTGACGTGAAGTTGTGATGCTGATGTATGCTCTGTTATGAGGTTGTGATGTTGACATGAGTGGATGTTTTCGTTAACATATGTTTTCATGAATGAATGTTTTCATTAGTGATTACATTTTTGGAATGATGCTATGAGGCTTGCTAGGGTTTGAAGGATTGTCTACAGAATGAAGCATGCAGGTGAAGACATAAGTACTCTGTGTATGAACATCTTGGATTGGTGATATCTTATTGAGTTGGTGATCAATTTATAATATTGGTGTATTCATTCAGTAGGTTGGTTCCTATGCATTAGGGAGTGGGTTTTTCCTTCCAGTTGAAGCTGGTAAAGCCAAGGGGTTGGTGCCTCCTTCCAATCAGTGTTGGTAAATCAGGGAGTTGGAGCTTCCTTCAGGTTGGTGCCTATAAATCAAGGGTTTGGCGTCTTCTTTCAGTTAGTGTTGGAGAATATTGGAAGTGAATGCTTCCTATGAATGTAATATTAACATGATATAAACACAAAATTCTGTGGTTTTCTCCCATTTGGGTTTCCACGTAAAAATTATTGTGTTCTGTGTATGTTTTTTTTTTGAATGACATTATTAATGGTTAAGTTTTACATAGTGTTATTAGAGTTAAAAATGGTAAAAAGTGATCAATACTAATTCATCCCCCCCTCTGAGTATTGGTGAATATTCTAACAATTGGTATCAGAGCAGGTTCCTTCATGAACAATCTAACCACTGAAAGGTATATCATGGACAAGCAAGGAGAATTTACCAAAAATGGAACACCATTGTTTGATGGGAAAAATTATTCTTTTTGGAGCATAAGAATGAGAGATTTTTTGTAGGCACAAGGATTTGATGTTTGACAAGATATAGTAAATGGATACACTGCACCAAATTCTCCCCCAACAAATAATGTTGGGAAAAGGATCAATGAATACAATTCAAAGGCTATGAATTCCATTCTAAGTGGTCTAACAGGTTCAAAATTGGTTAAAGTTATGCATTGTGATTTTGCAAAGGAAATCTAGGACAATCTCAAGAATGAAGGAAGATGAAGATATTGCAGGTTATTTTCTCCAAGTTGATGAAATTGTGAATACTATAAGAGGAATGGGAGAAAAAATTGAAAATTTAGTTATTGTGCAAAAGATTTTGATATCTCTCCCAATGATATTTGACCCTAAAATATCAACTCTAGAAGAAAGACAAGATCTAGCTACGTTGATCATGGATGAATTACATGCAATACTTACAACATATGAAATGAGAACAGAACTAGAAAATTCATCTAGAAGGGAAGCAAATTTCAAAGCCTCCAAGAAGACAAGAAAGAACAAGCCAAGTTCAAAACCATGCTCCAACAATGGTGATGATTCAGACAATGAAGAAGAAGCCAACTTTGTAAGAAAGCGGAAAAGAGGAACCGACAATTACAAATGTAAGCTTCCTTTCAAATGCTTTATATGTGGTAAAGTAGGCCATTTTTCTTCCAAATGTCCTTATGCAAGGGGTTCAAATAATGATGAAGAAGAAGTTCCTAAGAAAGAAAATAAATATCATAAAATAGACAAGGAAAGAAATAAAGGAATATTTTTGAAAAAGAAAAGTCATTCAAAAGATGATAGTTCCTCATCCGATGAAGATGATGATAGTGAAAGTGAATCAATAAGACTACTCTTCATGTCATTAGAGACTCAAGAGGAAACTACTGAAAATAATGAAGGAGATGATGAAGAATAAGGAGAAGTGAATCTTGAGGCAAAATTGATCAGTTCCTTAAGTGATCTAAGAATAACAAGGAAGAAAAACAAGTCTCTCAAAGAAGTGTTAATTAAACTGAAGGAAGTCTTTCAAAACCCTAGAAAAAATTATGAAGAAGCAAAACAGACTATCATAGATATAAAGATTCAGTTTGAAGAAGCCAAAGTGATTGAAGAAACACTCAAGAGACATCTGGAAGAAAAGAAGTAAAAAACATAGAATCTGGAAGCTGAAATAGTCTCACTAAGAAAGGAACTACAAGAGAAGGACATCCAACTAAATTTTGGCAATAACAACAAAATACTAGATGAAATCACTTGCAATAAAAAACCATTTTATGAAAATTCCGGACTTGGATACAAACAAAATAACACTAGTGAGGGTTCAAGCTCTATGATGATAGGAAATGAAGCATAACAAAGAAGTGACGCAGATACTATCAAGGGTTCCATTAAGAAAGAAGAATGCAAGCCTCTAAATGAGGACATACAAAAATCATAAATAAAGAAGAATCAAGAAGAAGCTCATGCATTCAGAGGAACATGGAATCAACAACCAACAATAAAAAAGACCCAAGAAGAAGATCATAATTTCAGAAAAACAACACCAACTAGAATACCACCCATACCCAGGTGCTAAAATATTTTTCTTGGCTTGTGTTATTCTTGCAATGATTTTGGGCATAAAGCCATAAATTTTAGAGCCTATGCAAAGGCCAAAAACACCTGGAACAAAAGTAGCTATGAAAATCCAAAGAATCATTATGAAGGCAATTATCCTAGAAAGTCTCGTGAGACGTTTGACATAAATTATAACAATTTTAGTGCTCTGGGTTATGAAATTGAATGCTACAAATGTAACAATTTTGGACACATAGCCAAAAATTTCATAAGTGATTTAATAGTTTCTTCAAGGGAAACTATGCATGTTCCTTTCAATCATATAGGGGAACAACATAGGACTTGGAAAAGGAAGAAAGAATATTTGCAGGTTGAGGAATGCGGGTTTGCCTCACAATCCCAAAATAGAAGAAGCCATTGGTATATTGACAATGGATTCTAAAAGCATATGTCTAGAGACAAAAATAAATTTGTAAAATTAAATAAATAAAAAGAGGGGTCTGTCATGTTTGGCAATGATAACTCAACCAAAATTATAGGAAAAGGCACAATCAATCTTGGAAACAAAGATGTTGTGGAAAAAAATGTCCTACTTTTTGAAAATATGAAGCATAAATTGCTAAGTGTGAGTCAAATGTGTGATCAAGGACACACACTTATATTCAATTCAAAATAATGTGAAATAAGGAAAGAAGGATCAAGAAGACTAGTGGAAACACCGACAATGACTCCAAACAACATATACATCTTGAATGAGATCGAAGAAGAAATATGTTGTTTGGGAAAAGGAGATGAAAGTTGGCTTTGGCATAGGGGAATGAGCCATATCCATTTTGATAATCTTGTCAAGATCAACAAGAAGCAATATGTAAGAGAAATGCTAGAACTTACACAACCAATGAATAATATGTGCAGGCACTGTCAACATGGAAAACAAACAAAAGTTGAATTCAAGACAAAGGAATACTCTACGACAAAACCATTGGATATTGTACACATTGATTTATGTGGGCCCACTATAACAAAAGGAATGGATGGTGAACAATACTTCATGCTACTCATTAATGACTGCACCAGAATGACCCGGGTTTTCTTTCTCAATAAAAAGTCAGAAGCTTTCATATGTTTCTGAGTATTTAAGGAACTCGTTGAAAATGAAACTGATTTGAAAATCGAATGATTAACATTAGATAATGGAGGTGCATTTACTTCAAATGAACTCATGGATTTCTGTGAAGAACAAGGAATAAAAAGACAATTTTCAACTACTAGGACACCTCAGCAAAATGGAGTTGTTGAAAGGAAAAACATAACTGTACAAGAAATGGCCAGAACCATGTTGAATGACTCCAAGATAAGTGATATCTTTTGGGGACAAGAAATGCATACAACCGTTCATATCTTGAACATAGGATTGATGAGAAGGAATAATGATAAGACTCCATATGAGTTATGGAAAGGAAGACTAGACAATGTCAATCACTTTAGAGTGTTTGGAAGCAAGTGTTACATAAAAAGGGAAGACACAAATATTGGAAAATTTGACTCCCGAGTGGACAAAGACATATTTGTTGGGTACTCATGCAAAGGAAAAGCATATAATTTCTACAATTTAATACTCAACAAGATAGTGGAAAGTATCAATTTAAAATTTGATGAAATAGACTGGCTGAAGACCAAGAAGGAAAGAAAAAATTCAAACATCTTTGAAGAAAAATAAAATGAAGAACTAAAGAAAGAAGAAGAGGAAGAAGAAAAACAACAACAAGGAGAGAAGCAACCTGAAGCAGAACATGAAGAAAACAACCAACAAGATTTTCAAACACCTTCTAGGACACCTAACCGCCAGGTTTCGAAGAATCATCCACAAGGACAAATCATTGGAGATAGAAGTGCCATAGTAGAAACCAAAAGACGAAAGAATACACAAACATCTGAACAAGGACATTTTTCATTATTGTCCACAATTGAACCAAGTAACTTTGAGGAAGATAGAAATGATGAACAATGGATCAAGGCTATGGAAGAAGAACTAAATCAAATAGAGAAGAATGAGACATGGGAACTGGTTTCAAGACCAAAGGACAAAAATGTGATTGGGATAAAATGGGTCTTCAAAAACAATTTAAACGAAGATGGACAATTAACCAAAAACAAAGAAAGACTAGTGTGCAAAGGATATGCTCAAGTTGAAGGAATATATTTTGAAGAAACATTTGTTCCCATGGCCAGAATGGAAGCAATCATAATGTTCTTGGCTTATGCATGCTCCAAAAGGATCAAGTGTATTAGATGGACATAAAATCAACTTTTTTGAATGGAGAATTAGAAGAAGAAGTCTACATAGATCAGCCATAAGGGTTTCTACTATCATAAATGGAAGACTATGTTTGCAGATTGAAGAAATCTCTGTATGGACTTAAGAAAGCTCTGAGAGCTTGGTACTCAAGATTGGAAAAGTACTTACAATAACAAGGATTCAAAAGGGGAATGCATATAGTAACCTATACATAAAAGTGTATCAAATAAGTATGATTATTATAGAAGTGTATGTTGACGACATAATCTTTGGAAGTGATGATGATATATTGAGTCAGAAGTTTTCCAGGGATATGCATAATGAATTTGAAATGTCCCTACTTGGGGAGTTGACTTTCTTCTTAGGACTCTAGATATCTCAGCTAGATGGAGGAATTTTCATTTCCCAAACCAAGTACGTCAAAGAAATGTTAAATATGTTCAAAATGAAAGGATATAAACATGTGAGTACTCCTATGTTTACCGGTTCCAAGTTGGGAAAAGATGACGAGTCTAAAGAAGTTGATCAAAGACTCTAAAAATCGATGATTGGTAGTCTCTCTATGTGACGGCCTCAAGACTAGATGTAATGCAAGAAGTTGGACATGTCACAATATTTCAAGTGACACCAAATGAAACCCATGTTCTAGTAGTGAAAATGATCTTCAAATATCTTAAAGGAACAACATATTTTGGGCTATGGTATCCAAAAGGAAATGAGTTAACTATGGTCACCTACATGGATGCAGATTGGGAAGGAAGTATTGATGACAGAAGAAGTACAAGTGGATCAACTTTCTACTTACGTGATTGCTTAGTGGTCTTGTTGAGCAAGAAGTATTCTTTAGTATCCTTATCCACAGTAGAAGTAGAATATATCACAACAACAACATGTTGTACTCATGTTATCTGGATGAAGCAAACCCTCCAAGACATACAAGTGAGATATGTTGAGCCTATTTTGATATTCTGTGACAACACCAGTGCTATAAGCATCTCCATGAATCCAATGATGCATTCCAAGACCAAACATATTCCTATTAAGCTCCACTTTATGCGAGAACAAGTCACATAAAAGAATATCAAGTTGGAGTACATTGAGATAAAAGAAAAGATTGCACACATATTCACAAAGCCTCTTCCTAGGGAGACCTTTGAGTATCTTTGATAAAAACTAGGAGTAATTTATGCTCCAATGCATACCATTTCCGATGCATACCATACCATACCATTGCTTGATGTCTTGAATATTCTAGGGTTGTTATGTGCTATCTTTCATTTCATCAAGCATTTGTTTTTTATTATCTAAACCCTAGTTTAGGCTTTCATTTTCAACCCCATTTCATTTAATGATTACTTGTGTTAAGGGTTATTATATTTATCCTGTTGTAACTTAATTAATATCATTTATTGGCTTGGTGAGGCATGGAAATGTTATGGCATGACAATGGAAAGTTATATTTATTGTTATATAGGTTAAAATGGGAAACTACTGACAAGGCATGTGAAGCTACATGACAATGACATGGCATGGAATGGCTTGGAAAGGAATGAAAATGACATGCCATGGAATTTCTTGGAAAGGCATAACATTGGCATGGCAATGGCATGGAAATGGCATACCATGACATGGATTGGAAAGGGATGGCAATGACATGGCATGTAAAGGTTTGACAATCACGTGGATGGCATAAACAAGTTTCTAGGATTGGCTTTGGGAGGGTCCTTTGTCTCCTTGTGTGATGTAACCCAAAAATTTGGTAGGAATGTGAAATAAACTCTCATAGATGGTGAAGGGAAAAGAATAATGGTTTCAAGTCTCCCTTGAGGATTTTTGGTAGCATATCATTACTTTCTACAATATGTCATGAAATGTAACCTCAAAACCTTTATTTTTAGGTGGAAAATGGTATCCATTCTAAGATCTAGTTTCCATGTGACCTCTCTCGTTCGATTGATCAAAATCAATAAGTTTAGTGGACATCATGGAAGGGCGAATAAATTTTATTAATAATTGATGGGTTTAACAAAATTTACATATACCCATTACACAATCTAAAAAAACATGTGCATTAATGAGTCCTTGACTAGTCTTTTTGTCATTTATGAAGGGTTACACATAAATCAAATGATTTTATATATGTCATGCATAGAAATAGGGGAATAATGTGTGTGCCCTAGAAAATAAGATTGAGCTGAAATTGTTAAGTGATTTACAATTATGTAGAAAATAAATGAGATTTTTTTTTTCTATAATAACTTATTGTAATATGCCATTTTTAAGGTCAATATTTTCTAGTGACCACTATTTGATTGCGGATTGTCATTGGATTTAGATGGAGATAATTCAAGAGGTATTCCATATTGTTGGTTGTGAGTTAGAATATGGATATCCACAACATTCATGCAAATAATTTAGAAGGAATGATGATCCAGGTGGATATCGATAGCCACCCACCTTTTCCAATTGGCTCAAAACAATTTTTTGGCAATTTTGGTAATTTACTATTTTTAGTAGTTTTAACTTCTGGGGCCATTTTGAAGGCCCATATGAAGGTTTTTTGGTATCGAGATTCTAAATTATATCCAAAGGCTATGATTGGCCCCCCTAAATGAATCTCCTCGGCAATACCTTTCCAATGAGATATCGTGCGCCCCAAACAAAGATCGTATGCCAAAGTTACGGCCCCAGGAAGTTGATACATGAAACTACCCAAAATGGGGTCCACAAAATTGTTGGCTTTTCATCTTCCGGGGTTAGGGTTTTGGATTTTCTTTATGATAAAAAGGCCTTTGGAGCCTCATTGTAAAATCATCTTCTTGTGAATGCGAGTAGCAGACACATCTCTTCTCAGAGATAAGCTGCCATAATTCTAGCGAGTCTTTCACTCTGTATTTTTACAGTCTTTGTACATTTTCGCTCATTAATAGAAAACTGTGTATTACTATATCATTGTGTTTATGGTTACATCTCTGATACATTTCTGTTATATTATTGGATATTCGAGATATCATTGTAAATTTCTTTATTATATCTCCGCTTTCATTTCGTGCCGAAAATAATCTAGATCAAATGATGTATCGATGATGTAGAGATACATGGTTGATTAGCAAGCAATGCTACTTGAGAACGCTTAATTTCTTATGGATTTAACACTTAGCAATATTTTCCACCATAAGCTATTCCTTAATGCATAATGCAAGTATTTATAAACACTTTAGAAACGAATCAAGGGATTAATACACATAAAATTCATACATTTTGGAATTCAAATACTTCGAAATTCATATATTCATAAACATCAAATGTAGAAACAATGAGAATAATAAAAAACGTGCCATGAAATGTATATATATATATATATATATATATATATATATATACTCAACATCGTCTAAATTGTACATTTTGAAAAAAATGGCAATTCGTGCCCAGTATACAAAGTGACAACAAGTTCCCTAACATAAAAAAACATCTATATCATGGCCTAGCTACAAAATGTAAGTACAATTGGTCAATCATTGACCATTTCCATCATTGCCACCCTTAGGAGTATCTTGGAAATCTATATTTATTCTCTTTCTCAAGGATGCACCTCGAGAGGTTCTAGGCCCGGGTGTGCTTTGACGCTCTGGAGACTGCACAAAGAATAAACAATGTTATAAGTTTTTTTCATCAATGAATTAATAGACATACAAATTGATACTTTCTAATTTAACCTAAGAAAATCATTGCATATGAAACTATCAATCGTGAGGGTGTTACCCTCCTCTGCGACTGCAATCTCTCTGCAATGCCACTCTACATCAATTGCAAGGATCAAGTCAAGAAAATTTAACAAATATGCATAAAAACAAATTCATGAAACATAAAAAATTATCATCAATGCATTATATCATCGTGAATAAATTGAAATATCCTGAGATTTTGAATTACCAGGAGAAAACATTTCTTATGCTTGAATTAGAAAGTCATTTGGGGAGCTACAAACCACAATATTGCCTTCATTTTTGGCTAATCCCGAGGAGCACAACCGCTTCTCTGGTTCATTCACCTCCATTGAATTTTTCTTTTCCAAATATTTTGAAATGGAGAGAAATGAGATGGAGAGCATTTGCACCGTGTTTGCAAATGACCCAATTTATGACATCCGAAACACCTAAATGGGATTCTCCAGAAGTCAATTCTTTGAGTCCATGTGAAGCCTCCCCATATCATCTCTATCTCATCCAAAAAACATGCCTTCAAGACCACCTCTATTTGGACCCACACCCACCTCATATCAATCTTTTCCACCCATCTAGGCTCACAACTGATATACTTCCCAATTTTATTTCCTATAAAGATCATAACAACTTCTTCCTAGAAACCAACATAAGGTTTGGAAGGATATCCCAGACCTTCGCCAGAGTTTGGGATTCTTGGGTTGGGTCAAATGATATCTCCCATTCTTTTAAGATAAGGACAAAAGGCCCCCAACCCATACTCTCCTAAACACCTCCTCCAGATCCTCCTTGCTGCATAATTTAAAACTGATCCATCCTAGTGCCAAGGTGTGAAAATCATAATATTATTTGAGGATCCTAGCCCAATTCTCATTTATCCATGATTTTGGCGAAGACGAGGAAATTTTTTTTCCATAAAAATGACCCACCAATTTTTTTCCCATCAGATCAGGTATGGATCCGATTTTGATGTTGAAACCCACCACCATCCTCCTTTTCTCCTTCTTTACTTTCCAACAACTCGCCTTCTTTTCCTGGAGATCTGCTACAGATGGGTTTGGTGGATTCGAACTGGTGGGAAGGGATTCTCCGATACACTCTCTTCTCGACAACTCTCTAGCTGCATGAAAATTTGACAGAAGAATTGAGATATTACCTCCAAGCGCTCTATCCATAAAAAAATCTGGAGCCAAACGTCGCATTGAATCACCCTGTGGTCTCCTGCCAACTTGTAAATAGAGGTCGGATGCCTTCATGGATTCTTCCTTGAGGATACAACCACTAATCCCATCCAATGATTCTAAATCCTCCAAGTCAATAACCATTTTTATCCTCTACCTCAGAGTTCAAAATTGAACCCTTCATAGCCCGTCAAAGGGTCTCTGGCTGATCCAGGTGGATATTGGTGGCCACCCACCTATTCCAACTGGCTCCTCGTGTCCGTTTTTTGTTCAACACATTCTTCTGTACTGCTTTGTAATTTTGGGTTCTAAACTTCTGGGGCTTTCTGAAGCCCCACACATCCTCCAGGTGCATACATGTGGCCTCTTGCCTAATCCAACTAGCTTATTTTGTATGTTTTCATGTCAGAACATATTGCTATACTTCCAGGGCCGTTTTGGGGCCTTAAACATTGTTTTTTTGGATCGCCACAGTCAAACTAAAGTCAGAGTCAGAGTTTGATGGAAAAATTTGCATCTCTTTGAAATACCTTTCTAACGGGCTATCACGCGCCTAAAACAGAGGTCGTATGTAAAAGTTATGACCCTTGGAAGTTGAGGTACCAAATTACACCAACTTACCAATAGGGCCCACATGACTTTTGGCGTTTCACCTTCTAGGGTTAGATTTTTGGATGTCTAGGGTTTTGGCATTCATGAGTAATATCAAAAAGGCCTTTGGAGCCTCATTGTTATCCATTCTTCTCAAATAGATGTGCGTAGTAGCCACATCTCTTCTCAGAGATAACCACCACCATTCGAGCAAGTGTTTTAGTTCTGCAGTTTTATAGTTTCAACCTATTTCATTATTTAATAGAAGATATTTTTCACTAGATATTTGTGTTATTCTTCATATCTCTGTGTTTATTATATTCAGTTTGTTAATTAGTTCGTTCCACTCCTAAATCTGGATCAATGGTATCATAGCGGTCTGCTCTTCATTTATTTTTCTTCGTGCATGTCCCGACAAGATCTGGGTACAAGAAGTTGGGACTCGAACCAATCGAGCCATTATAATATCGATCGTGTCAAACCCGAAAAAAACCCATGTGGGACGAAAAGAAAGATGATGGATCAAGAAATCCTATTAAAATGTTGCTCGAGGAATCCCTCGTGCGACAAAGGAATGAAATGATGGACAACTTCATGCAGATCCTTCAACAACTGTCCATAGGAGAAGCATATTCATTAAGCGGTCATGCAACCCCCTTCAAGGTACAAGTAAATTTTGATATTCCATTATTTTAAGGACTGATATATGTGGATGCTGTAGATAAATGGTTGAATATCCTCGAAGGATATTTTCTGGTCCACAATTTTTCTGATAGGGAAAGATCAGTTTTGCACTCCTCAAGGCCATTCCCCATGTTAAGGACTGGTGGGATACTTACTTTGAGCAAAGGGTCGTGGAGGAATATACAATGTTTTTGGTGGCCCCTACATGGGATTCCTTCCGAGACTCCATTAAAGAACAATACTATCCTGTTGGAATCTACGAGGACCAGTACACCAGATGGACCACCCTACGCCAGGAAAGGGACTAGACACTACCATATTTAACCAATATTTTCCATACCCTATGCACCAAATTGGGTATCAAAGACTCTAAGCGTCATCTGGTGCTCAAATACTATGACTGTTTTCATAGATACATTCAAACACAAATGGATTTCCTGGACATCACCTCATTGGTCACGACTTATAGATACATTGTCAAGATCGAGCATAAATTTAAGTAGAAAAGGAAAGAGTTTGGATCTGCAAACCCCTCACAACCGAAGCAGGGAAAAGGCAACCCAAACCCACACAACAAGGGACCAAGACGATATGGCCACCCTCAGGACAACCAATCCATTGAGCCACAACACAAGAAGGGCAATGAGAAGACGAAGGACACATGAAAATGGTGTGAGTACCATAAAATTCCTTGGCACAACACCGAAGAATTCCGCTCCAAGCAGTCCCTCATGGCCGAGCTGAAGGCTTCCGTGTCAGAGGTTGATTCTGATTTCGAGTCAAATCTTGAAGGAGGGAAGCAGATTATCGATGTTGAACCCAGTGCCACTGTTGCTACCACCAAATTCTGACCAAGCGAACCATAAGAACCATAGGAAGGGGAATGCCTCTTTCACTCACAGATATGGGTCAAGGGGGCTCTGCTTCATTTTATTGTCGATAGCGGTAGTCAGAAGAACCTGATTTTAGTAGAGGTCATCAAGCGACTGGACCTGCCAATGACACCACACCCACAACCCTACACCATCAGCTGGCTTCGCCAAGGAAGAGATCTATGTGTCAGCCAAAAGTGTCATCTTCCCTACGACAACAAGCCTCTCAAAGATGAGGTGCTGTGTGATATTTCTCCCCTTGAAGTTTGTGATGTTCTTTTAGGACAACCATATTTGTGGAAGCGTCATGGTGTGTATGAGTCTAGACCCTGCAGTGTTATTATTAATTTGGGTAGACAGTTGTACATGATCCCAGAGGTAGCGCCACCTACAACTATTTCTTTAATCTATGCTAAGCAATGCAATAAGGTCATTTCACAGACCTATAAGTTCATCATCTTTGTGATCTGTGCTCATAGTAAGCAGAAGGTCGCCGCCACATCTGTGACCTCTACACAACACCTCTCTTTGTAGGAGAAGCAAGCGGATGGGATCGTGGAAGAATAAAAAGACATCTTCTCATCACCTACAGGGGTACCGACACAATTCCAAGTCAAGCATCCAATTGATCTGACCCCCAACGCACCTCTACTTAATGGACCAACCTATCGACTCTTGTTGATGGAAAATGAGGAAATTAGGTGTCAAATCCGAGATCTTCTTCAAAATGGGCACATCAGACTTATCTTCTCCCCTTGCGAAATCTCAATTGTACTAGTGCATAAGAAGGACGGGACTTGGCGACTCTCCATTGATTACAAAGCCTTAAACAAAATCATAGTCATGAATCGCTACCCCATTCCCAGGATTGATGAAATTCTTGACCAACTCAAGGGGGAAAAGTTCTTCAACAATATTGACCTAAATTCTAGCTACCACCAGATCCCCATCGAACCAACTGATGTATGGAAGACAACCTTCAAGTCTAAATAAGGTCTCTACGAATGGCTAGGAATACCCTTTGGATTAACAAACGCACCAACCACTTTCATGAGGTTGATGGATGATGTATTGAGACCCTTCACCAACTCCTTTGTGGTAGTATATTTGGATGACATCCTCATCTTCAACAGAACGCGGGAAAAACACATACGACATATTCAACAGGTTTTGAGCACTCTGTAACAACACAAGCTTTATGCCAACTTGGAAAACTTCTCTTTTGGAATGAAAAAGGTCCAATACTTGGGATAAATTGTTGGTGAGAATGGGGTACATGTTGATCCAGCTAAGATCCATGTCATCCGTGACTGGCTAGCCCCGACCACACTAACCGAGCTTTAGAGATTTTTGGGACTAGCCAATTTTTACTAATGGTTCGTGTTGGGATTCTCCCATATTGCATGGACCCTCAACCAGGTGAACAAGGGTGGTGGTATGGCTAAGTTTGTGTGGGGTAAGGAGAATAATGAGCATTCGATGATTTGAAGCATCACTTGTGCTAAGCTCCAGTACTCTCCTTGCCTAATCTACAACAACCATTAGAGATCGAGACTGATGCATCTGACTATGCTGTGGGCACAATTCTCACTCAACACGGGCATCCAGTGGCATACCATAGTGAGACACTCTTCGATATTGTCCATAAATACCCCACCTATGAAAATGAAATGTATTCCATTGTACAATCTTGTCGTCAACAAAAACATTAAATTATGGGGAAAGAGACGATCATACACATTGATCACAAGCCTCTGCAGTTCATACAGACACAAGGGAAATTGCAGAACGACCGCCATAAGAAGTGGTCCACCTACATGCAACAGTTCCATATCAACATAAAGTATAATACATGTATCTCCAATCGTGTCACTAATTGCCTCAGTCGGCCTCCTGTGGATGCACTCACCACTATTCTCCATTCCCGTGGACATGAAGCATCTGAGTGGCCCCAACTTTATCAACAAGATCCAGACTTCACCACCACCTATCATCTCTTGGGTATAGGCACAATTATCACTGATTTTCACATTCAGGACAAAATATTATGCCACCTGGGTCATCTCTATGTTCCTACAAGCAAGCGCGCAAAGATGATTTAGGAATCCCACTACAGTCGGGTGGTAGGACATTTTGGCGTGGATAAAACTATGGTCGTTCTCCAAAAACATTTTTATTGGCAAAAAATTTGAAAGGATGTCAGCAAATATATCAGATATTTCACTACCTATGCCATTACCAAGCCAACCATCAAGAAAAAAAGCTTATACACCCCTCTTCCTATTCCCGAGAAGCCTTGGGAATCCATTTCAATGGATTACATGTCTGGCTTGCTGTCCACCAAGCAAGGAAATGACTATGTGTTTGTGGTTGTTGATTGGTTTTCAAAGATGGCCATCCTCACAACCTGTAAGAAGAATGTAACAGTGACAAATACTGCTAATCTCTTCTTCGAACGAGTGTGGGTTCACTTTGGGATACCACAGACCATCATCTTCAACTGAGACAACATGTTCTTCAACACATTTTGGTTGAGTCTATGGTCTTTGTTGGATACCAAGCTCTTAAAATCCACTACTTTCCACCCCCAAACCGATGGAAAAACAGAGATCGTCAATCAGGTGATTGTGAACATCTTGTGCATGTACAATTCTAAGCATCCACGTACATGGGACAAGAGTCTCCCATATGTCCAACATAGTTACAACATGGATCTCCATAGTTCCACCGACCATAGCCCATTTCAGGTGGGTCTGGGATTCCAACCCTTAGGACCCATTGATGTTGCACTTTGTTGTCCCTTGGTCATGTATTAAGGAAGAAAGCGAAGAATAAGGAAGAAGAAAGACAAAGTATGAAGTGCGTGGAAGGCACACAAACCGAGGAAGGGTCGAAGTGGTTAAAGAATCATAACAGAAAGAACGAAGTAAAGGAAAGCAAGTTGTTGAAAGAGAAGATCAAGGAAGACAAAGTAGCAAAGAAGATAGATCATGGACAAGTCAGCAAGCGGAAGAAGGCACTAATGGGTGCTTTGGAGCACCTGGCGGAGAAGAAGGAGGAACAGGTCGATGAAGTTCTTAAAATGAGGGTTATGTGGACCTAGGGTTTTGGCAATGTGGATATAGGGTTTTGGAACCTGGGCTTCAGTCTGGGTTTTCTAAGAGTCATGGAATATATAAATAAAGGTCTAGAAGAGTTGAGAACAAAGACATGATAGTGGTGTTGAGATGTAAGAGTGTTATGTTTTAGGGTATTCTTGTATTTTGGGTCTTCAGCTGTGTGCGAAGATCGACTCTGTAGTTGGGTGCACAGGGTTAGGAGATACAGAGGAGAGAAAGAAGGACCTGCAGCTGAGTGCACATATAGAACTGTATATTTTCATCTATTCTATCAATAAAAATAGTTCTGTGGACGTAGCCCTAGGGAGAGGGTGAACCACATAAAATCTTGTTGTTCCATGTGGTTGATGCTTTGTTGTTTACTATCTTTTATACTGTTATTTCACTGTTATTTTTCCCATTGAAGATAAGAATATATAACTAACTTCCCAAAGTTAAGAATAATATTGTTAAGAATCTCTAGGCTATTTTACGTTGTTGTTTTGGAATCATTTTGCATTTCCTCTAGTTGTAGATACATGTCTATTGCAACCCCCTATTGAGGAAAATATATGAAATGATCTTACTCAAGCATTTTCAGATTCTGCTTGGCTAAAGAAAAATAGACGAGAATGTCACCCTATGTTTATAGCCATCAAAAATAAAATCCTAACTCACAAGTATTGATTACAAGTGCTTAGGGTAGTCTTTTTACAATTAAAAGCTTGTTGAAAAATTCATTGCAATATGATTTTCTGAATAAAACAGTTGTTGAAATAAATGTAGAGACAAAAGTAAAGTCACCAAGATGATAATCAAGATAGATGAGACATAAAGCAATCCTTTATTTCATTCCAATTCACCAAAGAGTCATTCCTTTTACAAAATTTCATGCAGAAATTTCAGACCAAAGTCAAATTTAGACATCCCCGATGGAACATACAAAAGGACCTCAGAAAAAAAATCAAAAAACTGAACTCTAAAATATGGATCAACTCGCCATAGATTGTTGCCCACTCGACTTTGCACAATAGCCTTTTTCAGTCATGAAAACTAATCCACAAACATACAAGTCTACACAGACTATAAAAGATAGATCAACACCTCTGGAAAACAAGTGTCTGAATGATGTAATTCAACCCTGAATCTTGCTGTCTACAATAAGACCCTGCTATCATAAAAACAATTAGGCTGTGATAAATTAAGGAATGAATGAAAACTAAACTATCTCAGCATAAACTCAAGAGAAAACCTTAGTATGCTTCTCCTTCTATCCTCCATTGTTCCTCCCTTTCCTTTTGCCTTTAAGAAAATTAGAATTGGTTGAAGTAGTTGAACCACCTCATTAGTTAAGTTAATTAAAAGACTCAACCAACTTTTTAGTTAGGGGGAAAAGTAATAATCATAATAAGGGTTATAAATAAATAATAACTAGTAGGTGGGTCCCCTTGTGACTCCCTTTAGCTCTTAACAATCATAACATACTAGTTACTTAACCCAACACACGTCCTTGTGACTCCCATCATCATATTAACATTTGACAATTTATCTCAAAATATTTGAAATTATTTTCAACAAAATATATTACTCATATATCCAAAGAAAACATGTTGTCCAAAATTTCTGAAGTCAACTGTCATCAACAATAAATAACATAAGAACTCAAAAACCATATTTCCCACTTTGAGATGCAATCTTTCCTTGATTGCTTCTGTCACCCTTCAATTTTCCTGAATTTGCATTTAGTTGTGCTGAGCCTTTAGGCCTAATCTCGTTGATCACGTGAGAACAATCATCCCTCAAATGCATTCGAGAAGACACAGATTTATCAGAGCCATTGGAGGGTGAGGAAGGGGAAACAATGTATTTTCCTTTGTTAAGGGAATGATGGGCCTCGATTTTCAGCCTTTTTCTAGCATGGGAGGATTGAACTTGTGAGTGGACAGGTGTAGCTTGGGAAATCTGGTTAACATGCGGGGGAGCAGGTAAGGACAAATTGGGCCAGCCACGATGTTGGGAGACTACCGGGTGGACAATCTCTTGCCGTCCATCGTTTTCAGGAACCTTGGGTTGCAATGAGACATGAGGGGGAATAGGAATACCAGGGGCTTGTGGAGCTTGGAAAGGAGTCCTTTCAGGCCTAGGTTGGACCACTCCTAGCCCAATCCAATTGAAACATCCGGCTTGAAACAACTAGCCTAACTCTTGTGAGTCAACATCAAAGTGTATGGAGAATCTTGGCCTTCTTGGGCCTCTGTTCCAATTACCTCTCCCTCGGTTTCCTCTGCCATGGCTACCTTGGCTGAAAAATCTCATTCCTGCATGCATGATTGATTATAAAATAGTCCTTTTAACAACCATACATGAAAACTCTTTAAAAATATGAAATAGATTTTGGCTCAACAACATATCAGACTCATGCAATCCAATCCATACAAATTGTTTAACTGTTGTCGATGAGCATGGGTGAACAAAAGGTTTTGGGATATATGAGGGGCTTGTATTGAGCGAAAAATGATAAAATGAGGGGGGAAAGAAACATGGTTACTGCTCAAAGACAACAACAATCAACTATAATGCAAACCAAAGAAAATATCACTGTGATCCAACCACGAAAATGCGACTTCAAACTGCTTTAATACATAATTCTTCTTGACTGTAATTAAATTTTAGAACAAGGAGTGAAAAATGAATGCGGGAAGGCAATGGGATTGTAATTAGTGAAAAGAGAAATAATGATAGGGAAAGAGAGCGGATATTTTTCATAAAATTAATTAAGTAATCCATAAAACCATTCTGTAAAAGGAAATAACACCAACCAAATGACCGTTGTGACCCAAAAAACAATTTATGTGTACAGTACAAGCAATCCTATGCATTAACTTGCTCCATGTTTGTAATCAAATATTTAACATAGTGTTATCAAAACAAGACAATATGCATTCCACAACAGCCTGTAGGGGAGATCTATTTATCTCACTTATCCATTTAATATTTCAAACACTTCCCAAATGAATAAATAGTAAAATATTTCCACTTTGTTCAGCATCAAAATCAACCACTGACCGTGAATTATTTCAATCATCAACTACAAACTCAAAGGTCGTGCTCGATTTTGTCTTTTAATTCATTTAATAATTAAATTGCAATGAGGTTATACTGTCACAGACACTATGCCTATTTTTTCTATGAAACATGATATTCATCAATACACATAACATGCAGCCAAATAAAACCATCAATATTTTAAATGCAAAGATCTTGACTTGCCATTTAAACTCACATACATCCATCACCATTCAACACATACTATGCTATGGAATACACAGACATTCGACAAAACGCAAGAGAATTTCCATGACTATATAGGTTCAATCACTCTAAATCTAAACATCCACAGTGTTGGTCTATCAATCCAATACAACGAGGAAGCAACAACATGCCCGATCTCATAACACATGTCAATCAAATTGCAACAAAGCCATGTTTAAAAACCTGTGACCTTCTCTAATGGTGCAATCAACTAATATCGATAACAAATACAGTGGATAGCCATGCCATAATTACCATGATCACAACATTCCCATTTCACAATTTTAAAACACACAGTCACAGTTATTATTAACTCAACCTATCATGTTGTAGGAACGCCACACATACCCACGCATCACACATGAAGCATCACTATGCATTAAAAAATTGTAAACTAATGTTGGGTTAACAATTCAACCATTTCAATGTAAGAGACAACGACTGTGCATTCAATCCAATTTACCATGCTGAGCTTATCCATTCAATTATAATAACAAATGTAGTGACTAGATACCAAAACCAACACCACTGTCAACATAATCAATAGAGACGAGTCATAAATTGAGCACTGTCGACAATACGCCAACAATTCATAACAACCAATAGTCTACCCGACGACCATAACAATTTCCTCTATCAAACCCGAGTTCGAGCAAATGAGGGTTTTTTTTGTGGACCAACACAGGGAGACATGGAGTCGACTACCATCATAGGGTGAGAACATCTGTGACCAATGATGCACACACAAGGTATACCATAATTAACTTCACAGACAGGGTGATAATTCCCATGATAGGAGAGACTATGAACAAAGGAGCAAGGCTTCACTCTGGTTCTATGACAACACTCAGAACACACAAGGTATAACCCTCGCGGGTTTCCCAGTCAACCCAAGAATGTTGAGATAGGACAGGGCTGAGAAATAACAGTCACCTTAAGCAATACCTTTGGAAAACGACCATCACCACCCATTGCAAAACATTAGTAACATGAACGAACTCATACCCAAGTGAAGCAAAGCGCAGTGACACAAGGTGTTGAAAACCCCATAACAACAGAAGAATGGGTATGGAATACGAAGGCGTGGAGACCACCAACCACTCTAAACCAAATGAAACCCTCCAAATAAAAACAACAAGGATTACAAAGAGCCTTTATGGATGCCGACACTTAGAATGACCAATAACTATGTGACTTCAAATTTTATTGCAATTAAAACCACCAACGATTCATTCCATAAAAATATCACCAATTAACACAGTTTCCTGACTCAACGAAAGAAAAAACCAATACATACTGAGCCACTATCTATTTCATAACGAGAGCAAATTGATGGATGGCCAAAAAGACATACCTGTAACCAAGAGCACCTTAAAACGCGACTTGGCTGAGTGGTTCTTCCTCTGCTTGAAAGTCAGAGAATAACCACAGAAAACACAGTTGAACAGTAGCATGACTAGGGTGGAGGCCAGTGGAAAGAGTAAGGGTGATGTGAAGTAAATGCACGTTGCCTCCACCCCTAGTCAATTAATTTCTTAGTACATTCCATCCAGCTTCCCATTAACTCCTTCAATTAAACCATGTATCGAAACCATCACCCACTAATTACCAATAGTGCAACCAATATCACATTTATCTATTTCCACTTACGCCATAACATAAATCAACCATGTTCCATGTAACTCAACAAATTGCATAACTATTAACTTATTGCTAGGGTTAACA
The DNA here is from genome assembly GCA_009831015.1 of Picea engelmannii. NCBI lineage: Eukaryota > Viridiplantae > Streptophyta > Pinopsida > Pinales > Pinaceae > Picea > Picea engelmannii. The sequence goes on along the minus strand of ML797297.1, from coordinate 133,479 downwards.
ACGATCCTTTTAATGCATATAATGTAGCATGTTAGTATAGAATGGTTGCTTCCTTTTGCATTTTTGTTTATATTTCTTTATCTCCTTTCAATTGCCCTTTATTTGTTGTTACTAACATGTATCTTTTGCAGGTGTCACAAGTAATAAATCGAGGGCTAAATAGAAAAGGTAACAACATATATCATAATTCATCGTAACATGAAATTAGAGCCTAGAGCAGGAGAAACAACACATAACATGCCTTATCCACCATTCAATTGTCGCAATTAGAACCAACACATAATAAGCCCAATCCATCGCCAATAAAAACAAGATCTCATCAACCATGTAAGCAGTGTCGACCAGTGACATAAACATCAAATAAGAGCCATATATTATCTCCCAATCTACAAGGGGGTCCCACCTACTAGTATTATTTATATTGTTAGCTTATAATAATAGGCTTTAGAAATACTTTGCAAGCGAAAAAAAATTGTTGCGCTTTTAATCGACAACAAACTAGCGACCTCATAGAGAAATTTGTTTTCAATAGATTTAGAACTCAGAACTCATGGTTCCGCAAACCAAGAACAACAGGTCGAGAAGATATAACCAACAAGATTATGCAACAGGGGGAAGTGAGCAGATTTAATGGGAAAATGACCGAGAATTTGTGAATAACTCATGAAAAGTGTTAAGTATGAGGGGTTTTACCACTGTATCCATAATCATTCAACCAGAATCTGCTCTTTACTTGAAGGAGAAAAATTACGGATTTGCTCTTTAAAATCTCAAATGGATGAAGAAATGGCAAGAAGAAGCGGGAGACCACCAATTCTTTATAAGACAATAGTGAAAGAAGATAAAAAATTCAAGTATGCTTCATGGGAAACATCAAAACAACTGTGTAAGCTTGATTGTTATTGACTAGCAATGCTTTGCAGGAGTGTCACTATAGCAGAGCTGATCCAATCATCCTATTTGGACCAAATTAACTAGAAGATGGTAGGAGACAAAATCATGACTGAAGTAAAATTGTAAAAATTAAAACAACAACAATAAAATGATAGAAACATAAGAGCAATAGGAAAACTTAAAACATATAGCAGAAGTCAAACTATTGTAAGGCAAAAAAGAAAATAGCACAAAAAAGAAAGCAGAGCTGGGTTACTAGTATACAAAAAATCCAAACAACATTAGAACTTTTCACGTTGGTCCTTCACAATGTTTCAAGCAAGAACCGTTAGTGCTATAAGAAAACAATTTCTCCTGTAAATCCTTTAGAGTGTAAGAGTTAGTGTCTTGGACAAAAGAAATTTTGAAAGGACCCAGAAATAACACTTGGAACTCCGAGGTAATTATCAACCTTTTAATGTATATGATTAGATCATCAAGGTAGATGTGGATGTTGATCAATTCATCAAGAGTTGTGTGTATAGGTCTTTTAAAAGCGGTACTTGCATAAGGTAAGCCAGGAAACAAGCATTTATAAGTCACGGTACCCCGAATTGAGATAGGAATGGTTTTATGAACATCTGCCCCTTTTACCTTGACTTTATTGTAACCCAGAATTTCGTCAAGTAAGGGCCTCATCTGTGACCTTACAAACCACTATAGAATTATTTCCATTTTAAGGGGAGGAAAATGATTTCTCATAATATCTTGATTGAAAGTGCGAAAACTAAAGCAGGTTCTAATACGATCATCGGTCCTCGAAACAAGTACCCAATTGGAGACCCATTCGGGATAGACTGAAAAAAATAATTCCAACCCTTAAGAAATATTCCAACTCTCTTTGAAAAGTTTCTTTAAATGCAGAGTTGATAGGTCTTTGTACTTGCCTATCTGGTTTCAAGCATTCCTTGATGTGAATAGCATGTTGTGAAAGACCAGGATCAAAACCACGAAGATCCTCATGAGACCAAGCAAAAACATTTTGAAATCCACCAAGTAGCTTGGCAAACCTCATTTCTTCCTTATCAGAACATTGGACACTTGTTTTATCATTCTTTGAATATTCGAGTGCCCCAATATATGAGGATATGGTTTCACCCACCTTCCTTCTTGACCCCTCTTCTCTCTGTTTCTCTTTATTGCCTACATCACTAGATGAAAACGAACTCTCAAGAGGATTCAAGCCCTTAGGAATTTTGTTGTTTTCTATGGACTTCATTTCCTTGGGCTTAAGAGGTTCATCTTGAATGAAAGCACAAATGATATCATCATTAGGGAAGACCTGCCAAGATCCCACATCATTCGGGATATGTGAACGATATAGAGATTGAAAAGAACAATCAGTCATGTGAGGCAAAGGTTGTCGATTAGGAGAAGCTGCAAAGACAACTAACCGATCAACCATTGAATTCAACTCCCTCTTAACATGAGTGATGTTTAAATATAAAATGTTCAAGATAAGCGCCCAAACAATTTGGGTGTATCGTTCCATCAGCTTGTCGCTAGAAGAGCATATATTATGTATCAGGTTCACAACAAGCTCAAAATCTCAAAAAACTGAAAGGTCACCACAACCAAGATTAAGGGCGCTTTCAATGCCTAATAATAAATCTTCAAATAAAGTGGAATTGTTTGTGCAAGCAAACTCCAACCTGTAAGACAAATTATGAATTTTCCCTACAGGGGAAACCAAGATAATGCTAGCCCCATTATCTTCATTAGAGCGTGAACCATCAAAGTGCATGTGCCACATATCATCATCAAAATCGATTAGCTTCAAAGGAATATTATCCTCCTCAGCAAAGATAGAATACATTCCTAGGTCCTCTTCGATATGGTTTACACTAGATTGTGGAACACTCTCTATGTAGGGTGAAATCCTTCCCTCTCTAAGGACTATAATGTTCTTACCATTCCGAGGCACATATAAATGCGTCCAATCGAGTGAGAGGTATCCACCTGTTAATGCTTTCCAATCTCTTCCCAAAATAATTGAATAATTTCTCACATGCATATATATTACCTGAATGTTGAGGGTTATCCTTATTTCAGGATGAGCACATAAAACTAAGGTCACATCCTTAATCTCGCCTATGGCTGTTTGTTGTAGACTATTATAGGAGAGCATGCTTCTGGCATTTTCATTTGTACAAGACAAGCCTAGCTCTTCCATAATAATCTTCGACATCACACTTGGGCCCGAACCGCCATCAATGAGGAATCAATAGGCAATCTTATCCATAATCTTTACAAAAATATAAAAATGGGGATTTTTTACAGGATATCTAAAGTTATGTACACCTACTTTATTTACATATGAGTCCTCTTCGTTTACCTCTTTAGAAAGATTGGCTACAATGGAAACTTTTCCTTCCATGAATTGTTTCAAATGCATCTGTTGTTCAGGGACGTCAACCATGTCCAAAAGGGTTGCATATACTTTAATGTTGGCCAACTGGTTCAAGATATTGTATTTGGAAGAGGGGAGAGGAGAAGTTGTTCCTTGACTGTCAGGAACCTTAGGAACCTGAACAGTAGCAACAGGTGAGGATGAGCTTGGGAGAGAAGAATTGTAGTGAGGATCTAATTTTACCTTGGGAGCATAGGCTTTGTTCCTAGTATTGATGACCATGACATCTTCTGGCTCTGCAAAATCTAGGACAACAATAGTAGTTTCTGGTCTCTTACCAAAGATCTTATCTTTGGCACTCTTCTTTACTTCACATGTGGTTTCTTCGTGGTGTTCCTCACATAAGTTACACCAACTTCGAGGCAAGATAGCTTTAGGCTGAAAATGATTTTCAACCAGATTTCTAAAGAGAGGTGCAGAAGAGGATGAAGCTCCGAAGGTGAGAGGGGATACAGTTCCTTTCTTCTCATACGCTAAATACGATTTTTCATGTCTTGTACTAGCTATAAAAGGGTGGACATGTCTGTCTGTCTAACCGATTCTCCCTGGGGAAGACCAGTTCTTTCAAGATGTTCTTCATACTCTGAACAAGCATGCAAAGAAAAACCAATATTATCAATGGATTTTTCCTCAAGCCTATGATGATAGGGGGAAGGAAATGCATTTTAGTAATGCATGAAAGCGGCTTGGTTCTGAGGGCGGATGAGTTTAGGGATTTGATTGTATAACTTGGTGAAATGCAAGTTGAAAGACTTGATGGTCTCACGATCCTTATAGGTGACGTTATTGTATTCCCTTAAATTCTCGGCTTGGATTTTAGATTGCCCATAAGTGGATCAAAACTAATAGATTAACTCCTCCCAAGTAGACAGAATCTTAGGAGGAAGGTCCAATAAATCGACTGCAGCCTTTCCTTCCAAGGAATTGATGAATAAGTGCATGAAAGTATCATTGTCATTGGCTCCTATGTTATGACAATCATTAGAAAATTCCACTAGGTGTTCGTTTGTAGTGACAGTGTTATTCCCTGAGAACTTAGGAAGATGCTCTTTAAATTTAGGAATTGGATGAGTAGTAGGTTCTAGGTTAAGAGGAGAGGACACATGCCATGGTGTGGTTGTGGCATCTTCTTCAAACTGAAAAATCCCATACCTTTTAATGAATTTGGTGGGGTTTGTGGTAGATTAGACATGGATATGGTGGCTATAAAAAATTAAAATCACTCACGAAGATGAAGACTGAGAATATGAAGCACTTCCAGTGCCACCAGAGCCACCACTAGATGTCATCTTATGGATGATAGACGAGGGAAAGAAATACAAACTAGATGAATCAGACAAAGTTCTCGTTAGAGAAATTTGTTGGGAAGATAACATAACGTTCCTTCTTCCTATTTCAACAATAGGATTGATTTCCGATGATAGGCCTCTTCTTATTCTAGAAGCAAGAGAGTCTAAGGACATGAAAGAAACGCCAAAACTGAAGAAACAAGAAGGTTACTGCTGATTTATAGGCTGTGTATGTCTAGCTTCCAATTGTTCTTGAGCACTAATATCTCGTTCAATTGCTGCCCAAGAATGGTTAAGCTCAGCACAGGTATTGGTAGTTTCCAAAATGGTGTTAAACAGATTCAAAGCAATGTTGGTTTGGTCTTGGAGATCGGCCTCAATATTGGGTTGCCTTGCAACAAGCACAATCATTAAGAAATAAAACAGTCAAAGAATCAATATCAGAAAAATAGATGTATCGATGAAAATCGAGTATAAAAATTAACCAGAGAGATATCGAAGATCTCCCCAGTATGGTCGCCAAATAAATGTTGAGGAAAAGATATGAAATGATCTTACTCAAGAATTTTCAGATTCTTCTTGGCTAAAGAAAAATAGACGGGAATGCCACCCTATGTTTATAGCCATCAAAAATAAAATCCTAACTCATAATTATTGATTACAAGTGCTTAGGCTAGTCTTTTTACAATTAAAAGCTTGCTGGAAAATTCATTGCAATATGATTTTCTGAATAAAACAGTTGCTGAAATAAATGTAGAGACATAAGTAAAGTCACCAAGATGATAATCAAGATAGATGAGACATAAAACAATCCTTTATTTCATTCCAATTCACCAAAGAGTCATTCCTTTTACAAAATTTCATGTAGAGATTTTGGACCAAAGTCAAATTTAGACATCCTTGATGGAACATACAAAATGACCTATGACAGAAAATAAAAAAACTAAACTCTAAAAGATGGATCAACTTGCCATATATTGTTTCCCACTTGACTTTGCACAATAGCCTTTGTCAGTCATGAAAACTAATTCACAAACAGACAAGTCTACACAGACTATCAAAGATAGATCAACACCTCTGAAAAACAAGTGTCTGAATGATGTAATTCAACCCTGAATCTTGCTATCTACAATAAGACCCTGCTATCATAAAAAAGAATTAGGCTATGATAAATTAAGGAATGAATGAAAACTGAACCATCTCAACATAAACTCAAGAGAAAACCTTAGTATGCTTCTCCTTCTATCCTCCATTGTTCCTCCCTTTCCTTTTGCCTTTAAGCAAATTAGAATTGGTTGAAGTAGTTGAACCACCTCATTAGTTAAGTTAATTAAAAGACTCAACCAACTTTTTAGTTAGGGGGAAAAGTAATAACCATAATAAGGGTTATAAATAAATAATAATAAGTAGGTGGGACCCCTTGTGACTCCCTTTAACTATTAACAATCATAGCATACTAGTTAATTAAGCCAACACCCCTCCTTGTGACTCCCATAATCATATTAACATTTGACAATTTATCTCAAAATATTTGAAATTATTTTCAACAAAATATATTACTCATATATCCAAAGAAAACATGTTGTCCAAAATTTCTGAAGTCAACTGCCATCAACAATAAATAACATAAAAACTCAAAAACCATATTTCCCACTCTGAGATGCAATCTTTCCTTGATTGTTGCTGTCACCCTTCGATTTTCCTGAATTTTCCTTTGGCTGCGCTAAGCCTTTAGGCCTAATATCGTTGATCACGTGAGAACAATCATCCCTCAAATGCATCCGGGAAGGCACAGATTTATCAGAGCCATCGGAGGGTGAGGAAGGGGAAGTAGTGGATTTTCCTTTGTCAAGGGCATGGTGGACCTCGATTTTCAACCTTTTTCTAGCATGGGAGGACTGAACTGGTGAGTGGACATATGCAGCTTGGGAAATTTGGTTAACAGGCAGGGGAGCAGGTAAGGACAAATTGGGCCAGCCACGATGTTGGGAGACTTCCGGGTGGCCAATCTCTTGCCATTCGTCATTTTCGGGAACCTCGGGTTCCAATGAGACATGAGGGGGCACGAGAATACCAGGGGCTTGTGGAGCTTGGAAAGGAGGCCTTTCAAGCCTAGGTTGGACCACTCCTTGCCCAATCCAATTGAAAAATCCAGCCTGAAACAACTGGCCTAACTCTTGTGAGTCAGTGTAAAGTCCCAACTTTGGGACATCCTTACATTACAGAGTGTTATGATGACCAGAGTAGCCAGATGGAGGTTATAGAGATTAAAGTGACTATTGAGGGATATTTTGGGGTCCCACTTGCATCGCTCATCTCATTTCATCATTATGATCCATTCCACACAACTGGGCTTTGGTTTCGTTGCATTCCGACGATTTCCATGATTTTGAGTTATTTTCAGCTATAGGTTAATTAAATCCACTAAGGAGGTCATGTTGGGCATAATACTTGGAGGAACCTCTTCATGTGATAGCTCATTGGAATCAAGAGGAACAAAACTACAAGATAGGATGATTAGAAGTGACTTTCAGTGGCCAGGGAAGCCACAAGGAGAGATAAGGTGCTTTTCAGAGGTAAAAAGGTTAATTAATTAATTAAAGTGATTTAATTAATTAATTAATAATTAATAAAGACAAAGTCACTTTGGCGAGACAAGGTGAGTAGGAATTATAAAGGAGAGGCAAGGGCCTCTATTCTCTCATTTATGTTGATTATCATTTTTGATATTCAACCTATCTTGTTCCAAGCTTGGTCTTGGGGATGCAATACTCCACCCACACCATTCTACTTCATATCTACTCAGTGGCAGGAGAGTTCTACACTAGCCACAGGTACATGAAGGGAGAGGGTGCACCATTGAGGGTTTCCAGCAAGGGGGGTGCACCATCCATTAAGGGAAGTTTGATCCAAGAGATTGGAAGGGATTCTGGAGATTCTATCACCCAGGTTTTCATTGTAGGGTCTTGGCCATCCATTCTAGTTCATTCCGGAGGAGTTTATATGCCATCTGATTTATTAGAGCATTGGGTGAATTGGAGGAGAGGGGCACACTTCAGAAAGGGGTTTCACCCATTTGATAGTTTAGATCTTCACTATTTCTTTTTGGAATTCACCTGTGAGATAATCGTGCCCCGATCTATCATTTCAGTTCTTTTGTGGAGCATTTGGAGGCCTCTAGGAGAGAGGTTGAATTATTAATCTCCATTCATCCAGGAGGCCACAAACCAGATTGGGGGTTTGTGCATTGAGTGGGTCAGAACTTCACCATTCATCCTGAGACTTCATCCAGGGTTTTGTACTGACCCGATCTACATTTTTACATCTTCTTCGGAGTATCTGGAGGTCTTTGGCAGTAGGGCCGAATTATTGAGGGTGTCCAGTCTTCCAGCAGTGCATGACTTAGCCAGTCTTGGGTTTTGGCACTTCAGGAGGCAGGGACCTCAGCGTGTTCCTCATCTATTGTAGTCAGAAGGGCCTTTTGAGCCTTGTAGCTTCTCTTCTTCATCTTGTTTGGGAGTTATCTCCATTTTCTATTAGATTTTAGCTATATTGTACCAGATCTACAGATCCATTGTATCATGGTCTTCTTCTTTATGAATAATATCATATCTGAGGCATTTTGAGTTACCACTTGTGTTGTTCATCATCCATCTAGTTGAGGTGTGTCCATTGCTATATTTATGATTGATTATTGCCGCAAACACACAATAAAATCATCAGTATAAACCTAGCACAACCTAAAGGATCATACTAAGCAAAGTGTTTGACGAAATGCCACAACCAATAAAAGTTTTAAAATTCATGCAAAAACGCAATGTTCTTGGCCTCTTAGCTTGGGAACATTACAGTCAGCGTCAAAGTGTATGGAGAATATTGGCCTTCTTGGGCCTCTGTTCCAATTACCTCTCCCTCGATTGCCTCTGTCATGGCTACCGCGGCTGAAAAAGCTCATTCTTGCATGCATGATTGATTGGAAAATAGTCCTTTTAACAACCATACATGAAAACTCTTTAAAAATATGAAATATATTTTGGCTCAACAACATATCAGACCCATGCAATCCAATACATACAAATTGTTTAACCATTGTCGATGAGTAGGGGGTGAACAAAAGGTTCTAGGATATACGAGGGGCTTGCATTGAGCAAAAAATGATAAAACGAGGGGGAAAAGAAATATGGTCATTTCTCAAAGACAACAACAATCAACTGTAATGCAAACCAAAGAAAATAACACTGTGATCCAACCACAAAAATTCGACTTCAAACTGCTTTAATACAAAATTCTTCTTGACTGTAATTAAATTTTAGAACAATGAGTGAAAAATGAATGTGGGAAGGCAATGGGGTTGTAATTAGCGAAAAGCGAAATAATGATAGGGAAAGAGAGTGGATAGTGTTCATAAAATTAATTAAGTAATCCTTAAAACCATTCTGTAAAAGGAAATAACACCAATCAAATGACCACCGTGACCCAAAAAACAATTTATGTGTACAGTTCAAGCAATCATGTGCATTAACTTGCTCCCTATTTGTAATCAAATATTTAACAAAATGTTATCAAAACAAGAAAGTATGCATTCCACAATAGCCTATAGGGGAGATCTATTCATCTCACTTATCCATTTAATATTTTAAACACTTCCGAAATGAATAAACAATAAAATATTTCCACTCTGTTCAACATCAAAATCAACCACTGCCCACGAATTATTTAAATCATCAACTACAAACTCAAAGTTCGTGCTCGATTTTGTCTTTTAATTCATTTAATAATTAAATTGCAATGAGGTTATATTGTCACAGACCCTATGCCTGTTTCTTCTATGAAACATGATATTCATCAATACGCATAACAGACAGCCAAATACAACCATCAATATTTTAAATGAAAAGATCTTGACTTTCCATTTAAACTCACAAACAACCATCACCATTCAACACATACTATGTTGTGGAATACACAGACATATGAGAAAACGCAAGAGCATTTCCATGAATGTACAGGTTCAATCACTCTGAATCTAAACATCCACAGTGTTGGGCTATCAATCCAATACAATGAGGCAACAACAACATGCCCATCTCATAACACAAGTCGATCAAATTGCAACAAAGCCATGTTTAAAAACCCATGACCTTCTCTAATGGCACAATCAACTAATATCGATAACAAATACAGTGGATAGCCATGCCATAATTACCACGATTGCAACATTCCCATTTGACAATTTTAAAACACACAATCACAGTAATTATTAACTCAACCTATCGTGTTGTAGGAACGCCACACATACCCACGCATCACACATGAAGCTTCATTGTGCATTAACCAATTGTAAACTAACGCTGGATTAACAATTCAACCATTTCAATGTAAGATACATCAACTGTGCATTCAATCCAATTCACCATGTTGATCTTATCCATTCGATTATAATAACAAATGTAGTGACTAGATACCAAAACCAATACCACTGTCAACATAATCAACAGAGACGAGCCAGAAATCGAGCACTGTCGACAATACACCAACAACTCATAACAACCAACAGTCTACCCAACGGCCATAACAATTTCCTCTATCAAACCCGGGCTTAAGAAAACAAGGGTTTTCTCTATGGACCAACACAAGGAGACATGGAGTCGACTACCATCATCGGGTGAGAACCTCTATGACCAATGGTGCACACACATGGTATACCATAATTAACTTCGAAGACAGGGTGATAATTCCCATGATAGGAGAGACTATGAACATAGGAGCAAGGCTTCACTTTGGTTCTATGACAACACTCAGAACACGCAGGGTATAACCGTTGTGGGTTTCCCAATCAACCCAAGAATGCTGAGATAGGACATGGCCAAGAAATATCAGTCACCTTAAGCAAGCCCTTTGGAAAATGACGATCACCACCCACTGTACAACATTAGTAACATGAACGAACTCATACCCAAGTGAAGAAAAAGCGCAATGACACAAGGTGTTCAAAACCCCATAACAACAAAAGACTGGGTATGGAATACGAAGGCGTGGAGACCACCAGCCACTCTAAACCAATTGAAACCCTCCAACTAAAACCAACAAGGATGACAGATAGCCTTTATGGCTGCCAACACTCAGAACGACCAATAACTTTGTGACTTCAAAATTTATTGCAATGAAAACCACCAACGATTCATTCCAGAAAAATATCACCAATTAACGCAGTTGACCGAATCAAGGAAAGAACAAACCAATACATACCGATCCACTATCTATTTCATAACCAAAGCAAATTCATGGATGGCCAAAAAGACATACCTGTAACCAAGAGCATGTTAAAACGTGAATTGGATGAGTGGTTCTCCCTCTGCTTGAAAGTTGGAGCATAACCACAACAAACATAGTTGAACAATATCCCGACTAGGGTGGAGGCCAATGGAAAGAGTAAGGGTGACGTGCAGTAAATGCACGTTGCCTCCACCCCCAGTCAATTAATTTCTTAGTACACGCCATCCAACTTCCCATTAACTCCTTCAATTAAACTATGTATCAAAACCATCACCCACTAATTACCAATAGCGTGACCCATATCACATTTATCCATTTCCACTTACGCCATAACATAAATCAACCATGTTCCATATAACTCAACAAATCACATAACTATTAGCTTATTGCTAGGGTTAACAACGATCCTTTTAATGCATATAGTGTAGCATTTTAGTATAGAATGGTTCCTTCCTTTTTCATTTTTGTTTATATTGCTTTATCTCCTTTCAATTGCACTTTATTTGTTGTTACTAACATGTATCTCTTGCAAGTGTCACAAGTAATAAATCCAAGGCTAAATAACAAAGGTAACAACATATATCATAAGCCATCATAACATGAAATTAGAGCCTAGAGCAGGAGAAACAACACATAACATGTCTTATCCACCATTCAATTGACGCAATTAGAACCAACACATAATAATCCCAATACATCGCCAATAAAAACGAGATCTCATCAACCATTTAAGCAGTGTTGAACAATGACATAAACATCAAATAAGAGCCAGATATTATCTCCCAATCTACAAGGGCGTCCCACCTACTAGTATTATTTATATTGTCAACTTATAATAATAGGCTTTAACAATACTTTGCGGGCGAAAAAAACTCATTGTGATTTTAATCGTCAACACTCCCTATTTCTACTTCGGGTGAGACTTCATCTGCTTCGCAGGTGTTGCCGTAAGGTCCAATATTTAGGGTTTGTTGGTGCACTATTAGAGTTGAACCATGGGTTTTCCCCTGTGCCAACAAATGGTTCCATTCCTGGGACCTAGATCTTCTTGAGGGAATGTCAAGGTGGTTTCCATCGAATACATAGATTGAGAATTGGATAGAAGAACAAGAAAGGGACTTCGTCGTAGACCAGAACAAGAACCCTAGAATTAGTACAAAATATTGGTTGGGAAGGTACATCTTTACTGATGTGCACGAGATTTTCTTTGCAAGAGTTCATCAGTAGTTGTACGAGTGGTTAGCTAGACTAGCAGACACTTAGTTTGAAATCAGATCTATACCACTTGTGGTTTGGACATTGATGTTGATTAAGAAAGTCAAGAAAGTTGATAACGTTGTGTCAAGAGCAGTGGATCTCTAGTTTGAAAACACTAATGGAGGGTACATTACTGAATTTTCTATTGACATAATAGAATCATATAGTCAAGCAGAGAGGTATTTCTTCAAGGGACCTAGAGGAAAGTTTCTACACTTTTTGAATTTGAAGATTAAGACGCTACTGCATGAGAATAATATCTTGAAGATACAATAATCAATTCAATTTTAAAGCTAATGTTCAAGAATTCAGACAACGACAGTGACACAAAGGTTAGACACACGCACAGTGGGAGATCATTCATAAAGATTCCTCTTGCGAACCTGTTTAAGCAGAGTTACGGGCCATTAGTATAAGACGAAGGATCCTACAGTGGAGAATAAGAAGAGCGATCATACAAAGAGTATTCAGAGTTTGCAAGAATCCAACATACTTCCTCTTGCCACTGCACAGATAAAATATTCTCCTGATAAATTTGTGATCGACAAAGCCACCAGATTCATTGAGCGGATTCAACACATCCTCCAACAGGTCCAGGAGATTTTGCAGAAATCCAATGCTAAGTACAAGCAACGCCATGATCAACACATGGTACCACACTAGTTTCAGGTTGGCGACAAAGTATGGTTACATCTACAGAATAAGTGTCTCACCGGGCCCCATCAGAAGCTTTGCCCACTTTGTTATGGGCCTTACACTATCACCAATGTTGTGGGTAGAAATTCTTTTGAGCTCAACACTCCACCCTTCCTTGGTCTACATCCAATATTCAATGTGGACCTCCTTCGACCATATTTCCCCCCATTATTGGACACCTTCGATATCGCAGAATAACTGACACCAACAAAGCTCAACCCTGACTGCATGGAACAAGCATCCACTGATAAGATAGTGGACACACAAGTCAAGGGCACTCACCAACAACAGATCCAGCTTTATTGGGTTGTCAAGGTAGGGAAACTCCTACACCAAGGCAAGTGGCTCACATGGGGCCAAATCCAACAAAATTTTCCTCACTTGATGGGGGAACTCAATACAATGGAGACCATTTCTTCCTAAGGGGGGAGGATTGATCCAGGGGGATATTGCTGGCCACCCACCTATTCTATTTGGCTCCTTGTGTCCATTTTTTTTTCAACATGTTCTTTTGTATTGCTTTGTAATTGTGGGTTCTACACTTCTGGGGATGTATGAAGCCCCACATATCCTCCAGGTGGATACATGTGGCCTCTTGCCTAATCCAACTGGCTTATTTTGTATGTTTTCATGTCATCACATCTTGTTGTACTTCCAGGGTCGTTTTGGGGCCCTAAACGTTGTTTTTTTGGCTCTCCATAGTCAAACTATAAACAAAGTCAGATTTTGATGGAGGAATGTGTATCTCTCTGAAAGAACTTTCCAACAGGCTATCGTGCGCCTAAAACATAGGTCGTATGCAAAATTTACGACCCTTGGAAGTTGAGGTACCAAATTACACCAACTTATCCATAGGGCCCACATGACTTTTGGCGTTTCACCTTCTAGGGTTAGGTTTTTAGGTGTCTAGGGTTTTGGCATTCATGAGTAATATAAAAAAGGCCTTTGTATCCTCATTGTAATCCATTCTACTTAGACGGATGCACGTAGCAACCATATCTCTTCTCAGAGATAGCTACCACCATTCGAGCATGTGTTTCAGTTTTGTAGTTTTACAATTTCAGCCTATTTCATTATTTAATAGAAGATATTGTTCACTGGATATTTGTGTTATTCTTCATATCTCTGTGTTTATTGTATTCAATCTATTAATCAGTTCATTCCTCTCCTAAATCCAGATCAATGGCCCGTCCCAGTAGTGTCCTCAAAAAAATGCACGTAAGAAAAAGTTGAATTTTATTTTTATCAGTTTTAAAAGAAGTGCTACATGGATGCTAAAATTCCATGAGAAGGGAAACAATTCCCGTCACCCATAATTATTTCATAAATGAAACCTACATATTAAATGGATTATGTGTGACAACCCGAAAAAAGATAAGGGCTATGGCGACAGACAGACTGATTAATGCAGATAATAGTGTCTTGACTCTATGCATGGTAAATGCATATTAAATCACACAGATATGCTACTGAATCTGGATATCGACCTGGAGGTTCTGGGAACCCCAAGTCCCTACTACCAGTTTCATCAAATTCAATGTATCTAACAATGATCTCATTGGTCTCGTTCCTGATAACTTGAATAAATCCCCCCCCCGATATATTTCTTGGAAACAGTCTTTGGGGTGAACCCCAACTGCAACGAGATAGCACACTCCGCAAAAAACACCAAGTAGGAAAGATCTTTGGTATTGTAGTGGGTGGTGTGATAGTGTCTATTTGACTGGTTTGATTTTTGTTAATATTTTATTTGGGGGGGGGAAGAGTAATCATGTAACCCCTGACAATAACGAAGATGAAAAATTGACGCCTAAGGATGATTATTCAATTTCTCTGTTGGATCCTGAGAAGATCGAAAACAACCTTGTATTTTCCCCTTAGTTTTGAAGATTTGTTGAGGGCGTTTGCAGAGGTTTTTGGGGATGCATCGGGGTTGCCTACAAGGCTATTCTTTGATTGGGAATGATGATTGTAGTAAAGCGTGCAACAAAAGTTGTTGTTGAACCCAGGGAATTCATCCAGGAAATTCATTCATCAAATTAATAAGATGGCCAAGATGAGCCATAAGAATCTGTTTTCATTGAAGACCTACTACATCTCCCAGGAGGAAAAACTTTCGGTCTATAAGTACATGCCAATGGGTAGCCTTTACTCACTTCTTCATGGGAAGATTTATGCCATTTCTTGGACTCTGAAACTAGTAACCCGAGTTCAGATCTCGATGGAACCTCTTTCTCCTCGTTTTCTTCAAATTGTCTTTGGTTGCTTGCAGGAATAAGAACACTTAATGGTACCAACCATTAAGTTAATTTGACAATCCCTTGATTTCTTTATTTGAATTTGAAGATGCATTGACATTGTTTTGCAATGCAGGATGAAGTATGATTTCAACTTCGAACAACGAATGATTCGTCGTCTGCGTTGGGCATCGGTTGGAATTCGAACGCCGCCCTTCGAGGGCATTGTGAGGAGAGGGAGGGTTTATTGATCATGTGGAAAGGTGTTGTGGAGTTTTTGTTTGAGGAAATATAAAAAATGATCGATCGCGCCACATGCATTGAAAGAGATTTTGACATCTTGGGAGTTCAAGGTTCGAAACTTGTAGTCTCCTCAAGGTTCCATATGTTGTTTGACTTGAGAGACCGCATTGGAGTAGAAATGATGCTTTACACAATCATTCACTTTAAATGTCCATAAAAAAAAAGAAGCAACAACGATGTCCATCTCTTTCACATGGTTACCTTGTTAGGGTTTTCTTTTCTTCGATTTTCATTTCACACTACCTTTTGTTATAGGATTCTCCTTAATAATTAAGTCAAATAAAATTCGATTTTCATTCCACACGACCTTTTGTTATAGGATTCTACTTACGAATTAATTCAAATAAAATATAAATATATGAATTTTATAGTGTCGTTTTGTTCTTCTTTATCCAGAACTGTATGGATTTAATATTCTTTAAACATAAATATATGAATTTTACAATTCCTTTTTGTTCTTCTTTATCCAGAACTGAAGTGTATGGATTTAATAGTTTTCAAACATAAATATATGAATTTTACAGTTTCGTTTTGTTTTTCTTTATCCAAAACTATATGGATTTAATATTTTTTTTATTTACTAGCCAGGAATAACAACCCTAAAGCTACCTCGACAAACATTGCATTGGACAAGATGCATGGATACTTGAGAACCCACAATTTTGTCAAATAGTGAAGGGGAGGTCGAAACCATGCATTAAAATGACTTTTGCATGGTTTGGATATGCCACTAATGATTCATGATAGGGATTCTTTTCATTCAAGCAAGAATAACCCTCTCCCAATGCCACCAACGCCCAATTCTACCTGCTTGCTCAGTTAGAGTGGGTGGGCACCAAACAAGGCACATGATGTGAAGTGGGTGGAGGTCGTATGAAAGATACTTGCATGGTTTATATAATCTATAATTTCATCTTGTTTATTTGATTTAGTGTTTTAATATAATTAATTATGTGCCTGTAGGTGTAGATAGATTGTGGAGGGATGTTGGTGAAGACTGAGAATTTGAAGAGGAAAAACACTATCAAATCAACTTTAAAAGATTTTCACTGGAGGTATTTCTCATTTATTACACACTTGATACTACTACACTCTATTTTATAAAAAATATAGAAGAGTTGTTATAGAAAATTATTGGCCTAATTGTTGACCTAATTGCATGTCCATTATTATTTATTGGTTGGATTTTGTGTTTGAGTTTTTATTTTCCATTTGAATCCACGTCTTCTTGCACTAAATTTGCGGAAATTGATGTCTCAAATCATAATGTTTGTTTTTCTTTAGTTGCATTCGTAATTTGGCTTGTTTTTCTCCAATTGTATCCACAAAATGGTTTATGTTCATGATGTTGTACCTCAATTCAAAACTTCCATTTTCCCTTTTCTTGTTGGTTACCATGATCATTTTGTTTATAGATATCCTTCATTAAAATATGGTTAGATAGCTAAAATGGTGTGTTGTGTTGCATATAGATCTTTTAGTTTGCATTGATTATTGATGGAAACCTTCATTTGAGGAGTTCAAACACATTTTGTTTCTGCCTAATGAATTGGACTTGAGAATCAACCTATTTCTTCCCTTGATAGGTGTCTCCAGGCTCTTTGAAAATTGAAAAATCTAAAGGGCAATGACTTTAGTTCTTGAAAGAAGCACCACCAATCTCACAAGTTTCCACTCGAAATCATCTCCATTCATCAAATCAAAGAGATTAAATTATCTAGTTGCACCAATAGTTCACCCTTGAGCATTACCTTACTTCTTACCAAACCACCCAGAGTAAGTCAACCACACCAACCAAATTACCTTAACGACACCAACCAAATTCCTAAGACAATTTTGTCATCCAAGAAATTTTCAGAGTTTTATTTAGTTAAAGATTAACAATGTGGTATTAAAATGAAATGAAAGTTATCTATGTTATCATGCTTAAGTTTATTGTTGGCTATCTTATTGAAAACTATGTAATATTGTAAATATTTGGAAGGATACTATTTTATTTTTGCATTTTTTTTTAATGATGGGTTTGTTTAACTTACACTCTTCAATTAAAGTACAATTATTTTATAACTTTTCATCTTTGAAGGGTCGAATGATTATATGTCCTTCCAACTGAAATTAAAACCAACCCTTCAAATTTGGTCACTGCTCTGCCTTCGAATGAACCCCTCATTCATGGGGAATACGTCCTCCAAGCCCTTGTCATCTTCATCGAAATCAAGCTCAACGTCATCCATCATAAAAATTGACTTGAAAAATCTGACAGGGCTAATAAAATCATGGCAGGCATGCCGCCATTTCTTCCCAACTGCCTCCCAATGATAAAAAGGAATGCCTCCAATTGGATTACATGGATTTTGGCTCACATCCACTAAACTAAACCCCTTCCAGAAATCTTTTAACTTGGTTTTTTAGTCGTCTGCCATTGATTAGCTCGGGGATTTTCTACCTTTGGTTCCATCGACCCTCGAGTTCCACTAGGGTTTTCATGATCATGTTCAAGCTATACCTATTATTATCATGCTATGGCATATATCCCTAAAGGGGTGTTGGAAACTATAAAAAATAATTTTTTTAAATTTTCCTAGACAAGAAAGAGAGAAGAAGATGGTATACCTATGATAAAATAGTAGTTTTTGGCCAAACCAAGGGAATTTGGAGGTTGGGGGGTTGAAAAAACGTTTATTTTTTTGGAAAGGCCTTATCAACAAAAAAATCATGGAGGTTAATTTTAAGAGAGTTTATGGAGGTAGGTGATATCTCAAAAATATATAGAACCCTTCACAGTGGAATACTGGAATAGGAAGGAAAAAAAACCTTTACTCAGAGTGTTTATTGTATGGAAGGAAATAAAAAAATCATTTCCTCTAGTGGGTCATTGGTTGGTTTGAAAAGTAGGCAATCGAGATAGAGTTAGAATAGGGGCATATTCCTGGTTTGGATATGGATATGGTTATAGCTTCCTAATGGAGATGAAAAATTATTTGTAAATTTAAGGTATCCATAAATTAGCATAGGCAACTAACCCAATTTCTACCTTAATTTGGCAACAAGTTGGAAAATTGAAGGAATGTTAGGGTCATCAGAGGTGGGAAGTTGTTCATTGGATGGATTATGTAGAAAAACTTAAGAAGAACCACATTAGAATTACATAGGAGAATGATGTATTGATTTGGTATAAGACCTTTCTATGGGGGCTTACACTCATTGTTTGGGGTATAAAACAATGTTTGTGGAAGAAAATCAAGAATTCATCATCTAGAAGTGGAACTCCCAATGAAAGCTTAAACCTCCTCTCAAATCCAAAGTTTACATGTGGTTATCCCTTAGAATAAATCGTTAACTTGGGAAGTCCTAAAAAATAAAATAGACATGGTCCAAGCCATTGTATTTTGTGCAAGCAAGAAATAGAAACCATTGATCATCTCTTAAATAGTTGTCAACAATTTGGGGAGGTTTGGGGAGAGATGGATGAGTTAAAAAGTTGCAAGGGTTACTGAAAAGAGAAAAGTGTAAAGGATTATATGCAGAACTTAGTGCAGATGAAGGAATTACATTTTTTTAAATCCATTCCCTTGGTGCTATCCAAGGGTATATGGCTAGCTAGAAAGTAGGATATTTTCCAGAACAAGGTTGTGCCATTCTTCCAATGTGCATCTCAAATTAGAGTTCAGTCTTTAAATTTTTTAAAGTATCTGCTAAGAGCGTGAAAGAAAGGATAGTGAAACATCCTTGAATTATTAAGTTAAGGGAGCTTAGGGATATTTTAAAGGTGTTAGCGAAGGGAAACAAGATATGTGTGGAGTAGGAGGCATTTTATTCTTGAATTGTTCTCATTTATTTAAATTTAAAGCATGCAATCATAGGGTGTGGGTCAAACAACTATGGAAAGTTGTTAGCCCTAAACCTCTAATGAAAATGGTAGCAAAGAAGGATGTTACATAATTGCAAGGTTTGGAGATTCATTAATGGTAATATATTGAATGATATGTTTTTCTAAGAAAGATAATATGATTCTTCATCCAATTTTAAAATAAGGAAGGGTGTTAAGTAATTACAATGTTTGGAGACTCATTGATAATATATTAGATAATACATTTTTCTAAGAAATATAATACGATTCTTCATCCAATTTTAGAGTAGTTGAAGAGAATGGAGCATGTCTTCTAAAAAAATCTCATATCACCATGTATATTGAGAGCTTAACTCACATGCATATGCCTTATCTAAAGAAGGTATGCAAATTAAATTGATGGCATGTTTACTTATGGAACTAAGGGATGCAATCTCTTAACCATGATTCCAAATGATAATGAATGAGTCTTAATCGATAAAAACACAATGGAGGAGGATTCACGAATCTTTATTTAGTTTTCAATTATAAAATCTTTTTAAAAATACTTATTATATATATATATATATATATATATATATTTTGAAAAGCTTTGTAATTTTTTATTTTTATTTTTCAATATTAAGACCTTTCTTTTTTCAAAAAGCTCTCTATATATGTGGAAGTTATTATACCTTTATTATTGCATGTCTTTATTATGGAAAATAAGGTAGTTAAAGTATGGTTTTTCTGTTTTTGAGATAGCTTTTTGAATGTTAAACAATCATACGTAGAATGTACATTTCTTTTTTGAGATAGCTTTTTGAATGTTAAACAATCATACGTAGAATGTACATTTCTAATAAGAAGTTAAACTTTTTTTTCCATGTTAACCTAGATAAGTCTATATTGTATTATACTGTCCCTATATATATATATGAACCGAAATAGAACTTTATTGTATATATTATAACATTATGTAGAATGTACACTTCTAATAAGAAGTTAAACTTTTTTTTCCATGTTAACCTAGATAAGTCTATATTGTATTATACTGTCCCAATATAAATATAAATATAAATATATATATATATATATATATATATATATATAAACCGAAATAGAACTTTATTGTATATATTATAACATTATGTTGTATATATTATAACATTATGTAGAATGTACACTTCTAATAAGAAGTTAAAGTTTTTTTCCATGTTAATCTAGATAAGTCTATAGTGTATTATATTGTCGTTATATATATTAATATATATGGTATATATTATAACATTTTTATTAAGTGCATATTATAGGTGACTTTTTAATTTACATATATTTATGGTTTTATGTGTTTGTGTTTTTTTAACACAAACACATAATCACTCTTTATGTAACATGGTGAAAATGTTTCTTTATTATTATAGATTTGATTTTGCATTTTGACTAAGAGATCAAGCACTATTTCCATTCTTTTCTTAGAAACAAGCCTCTCCCCCACTCAGAGTATGGCTATAACTAGATACCTAATGTATAAGAATAAGTTAAACAACATGGAAGACAAGATGATTCCTAAAATTGCTTTAAAATCTAGTCAAAACCACCATCGACTCAAGCGAGGATGGCATAAAGTGTCTGGTCATGACTAAATTATTGGGGAATTACATAAGACACCATTTTGAAGAATAAAGATACTATTAAAAAAAACGTCAAATCAAAATTTAAAGAGAAATTGCGGTGTGATAAAGTGTTAGAGGAAAAAATAAAATTAAGGTATTATAAAGATGTAATCAACCCTAATCTAAAAGATCAAAATTATCTATCTATTTTTCCAAGTGTAAAGAAAAAAATAAGCATTGCTAAGATAAGAACAAATTCTCACGAGCTCCATAGTGAAATTGGGGGTTGGTTCCTAAAATGCCACGGGATAAAAGAGTGTGTCACCATTGTGATACTAAGAAGGTTGAAGATGAAAAGCACTTTCAAAATATTAGATCTCATTTTCAAAATATTTGTCACACTACCAACCTTCCTAACCTCTTAACTCAACAAAAGTATGGTGATCTTAGAAAGCTTATCTTAATGCTTTTCGAGCACATAAACAAAATTCTAAAGAATCACAAGTAATCACTTACCCTCTTAAGGTCGATAAACCAATCAGTTTTAGTAAACGTTAATCATCATTATCATCACTTTGCATTTTCTACTACCATAAATTATAAAAATATTTTGAATAAAAGTAAATATTAAAATTAAGTTTGAATCATTCACTTAAAAATTATAAAAGAAAAGCAATGAGAATATCTTAAAAACTTCATCTTCAAAATTGTTTATTAATAATTAAATTAATTTTCAATTTTTTAAATTTTTAAATTCAAAAAATAATTTCTCAATAATTAGATTTTCAAATTTTTAAATTAAAAAAATAATTTATATAAATCACATATGTATACAAACTTTTTATTATATGCTTTTAATTATTAATAATAATTTTATTTATTATTGATAAATAAAAATATCTAAATTCTAAAACAATCACCCAAAGTTATACACAAATACTTTTTATTATATTTTTAAATTATTATTAATATACACAAATACTTTTTATTATATTTTTAACGATTAATAATAATTCTACACAAATATTTTTTTATTATATTTTTAATTATTAATAATAATTTTATTTATCTATTTATTATTTATTATTGATACCACACAAAGTTATACATAAATATTTTTTTATTATATTTTCAATGATTAATAATAATTTTACATAAATATATTTTTATTATATTTTTAATTATTAATAATAATTTTATTTATCTATTTATTACAAATAAATAGAAATATCTAAATTCTAAAACAATCACACAAAATTGTACACAAATACTATCTCAATAATGCAATATGATGTCAACACAATCTAATAAATACACTATATTGTTTAAACAATGGTTAACCATATAATTTTTATGATTTTTACATAGATCTTAATTATACATATCTACTATATAAATATATAAATTATATTTTATTTTATAATATCTTAATAAAAAAATTTCAATCTTTTCAATATTATTTTTTAAATAACTTTTAAAACATGTATTGAATATAAGTTAAAAGTGAGTAATTTAAAAAATATTGAATATATAAAATATTTAAAAAATACGATATTTAAAATATTGAATATGGAGTAATTTAGACCAAAACTTAAAACAGTTACACAATGTCAAAAGAGAAAAAAGAAGAAGAAGAGAGATATAGAAATCTTCAAAAATCTTTGTTACATAAATATCCACATCAATGGGTTGGATTGACTTTCACTCAGTTAAACGGCAATTTAAATAAATAAATATATTAATTCAACAATATAGTAGTAGTCTAAAAGTTTTATCTTTTGGTTGTTTTTTTGTTTTTTTTTTAATTTGATTTTGCTTAAAATTAGGTGGTGATGAATTGATTGGATTTGTAGATTTGAGTGGCTAAATTTGTATAATCCAAATGCCCCAGGAATTTTTCAGCAAGCTGAATCCATTTATACATTTAAAAATGCAATTTAAACAACATAAAATAACAATTTTGTCCAAATTTATATTGATTCCTAAAAAAAACCAAAAAATAAAAAGTTTAACCAACTCCATAATTTGATATTAAACCTAAACTTGAAATGATATGTTATCCAAATTACCATTAAACTACAATTCTGTATTATCATTCAACCACTTCTAACTTGAAAGTCATAACTCCTCACTGAAACCTTATGAAGATATTAAGTAAAATCTTTAAGATTGCAGTGTGAAACTCATCCCTCCATAACCCTTGTCATATAGTATTGGGCTGACCAGGAGCTGTCAAGCTTGAGGCATATTAATCTCACTTCCTATTTTCTTCAACGTGGCAACCACCTCTACGATCACCGGCCTGTCGTTGCTTACCTTATTCAAACACTGACAAGTCAGCTCGGCTGCTCTGAACAGCGGTTCAGGATTCGGAGGCAGCTGCAACTTTGGATCGAAAATCTCATGGGCCCTCGAGTTCGTTATCAGGGACACAGCCCAATCCACGATCGAATCCGCACCAGAGCACAATGGCCTCCCGCTGAGGATTTCTAACAAGACAACCCCAAAGCTGTAGATATCGTTGGCCTTGAACTCGTCCACCTTGGCGTGGAAAGACTCAAGATCCAGGTAATTAACGGTGCCAAACTTCTCACTCGGAAGAGCCAGAACCGATAGGCCGAAATCTGAAACCCTAGCAGACAAGTTCCAGTCCAGCAATATATTGGACGACTTGATGTCTCCATGGATTATACACGGATCCGTGCCTTCGTGCAAATATTCTATGCCCTGGGCTGCTTCTGTTGCGATTTTCAGACGATGGCACCAGTCGAAAGCAATACCGCCTTCGTGGAGATGGTATTGAAGAGTTTTCCCGGGCATGAATTCCATCACCAGTATTCTTTCCGCAGGGGCCTCGCAGAAGCCGAGGACGGGAACGATATTCCGGTGCTGTGCGCGGGATAAAGCTCGGATTGCCGCCGAGAGATAGTCCGGCTTGTGAAGCAGAACAAGCGAGGGATCGATTCTCCTGACCGCCATTACGTGCTCGTCTGGCAATATGGCTTCGTATACGGGGCCGTAACGGCCTTTGCCCAGGAGACTCTTTTCGATGCTGAAATTGTCGGTGGCGTCTTCGATTTGTGGGAATGTCCAGGCATAAAAGCAATTGTGAATTTCTGGGATGGTTAAAGCAGTGTCATCGGGCTCTTGGAGTTTCTTGTAGATGCAGATGGTGCAGAGTATGAAAGCTGCGAGGAGCGTGCACCCCACCAGGAGGTTGAATAATATGTAACCGGCTGCGTTGCCCCCCTGAGGCCATGTGTTTGTTGTTTGGTTGGATATATTAATCAAACCAGGAATGATCGTCATTGTTGAGGTGATTAATGCAGAATCTCCACAATTCTTGAATCACAGGTACTGCAATTCATGCC
>ML797297.1:86332-97289 GCA_009831015.1 Picea engelmannii | reverse complement strand
TGTTGGAGTGATATAGTAGGAAAAACTAATCCATAAATTTTTATCTCAAATCTTAACTCACGTAACTTATTCAACCTTATAGTGCTATGTCATCTAGATATGCTTTAGTTGAGAACTACATATTTAGATGGGTGTGAGCTAATGATGGTCTCTCATGATGCGTTAGTGGCAATGCAAACATGGAAAAACAATAATCTATTAACTTGGAGGGATGGTACTTTCACAATGAATTTGAATATGGTGTAAAAAGATGAAATGTGTGAAAATGAATTAGATTTCCAAATATATAATGTTTAGTTATAGAAATTGTGTATGATTATGTGAAATTTGAGTTTTCCTAACAATGATATGTTATTTTTCATGCAAATATAATGCATATGTTTTCTTTAGTGCAAATGTTGAGTAGCTAAACAATGGAATTTCCTTAAAAAAATTGTAGAGAAAAACACTAACACTAAACCAATCAAGAAAGAGAAGACAAAATTGAAGTGGAATTAATCAATGACAATCTCACAGTATACAAAGATTTTACCTTAGAAACCCTTAACTAGGAAAACCAACATTCTTTGAGCATCTCCTACTCTCTTGTTGTCTTATTCATTCATAGAATAAAGAGTTACATAACTGAACTTGGTCTACACCTAAGCAATAATCACCATCCTAATCTCTTGCTTTACACAAGAACAACCCTGCAACTAATTCGGCTTACATCTATATGCCCAAGATACTAACAACAACATCAACTCATTACAATTGCAACATGCCATTTTTGTCATATTTATTGCATACAAAACCCTAAATCATGGCACCCAAAAATGATTACAGATCCATGTTGATGATTGGCTGAAATCCTACAAATATTGGGATTATATTACAGTTGACTACCCATCAAAATTTAGTGGCTACGAACCAGTCGACCTTTAGTGGGTCTTTAGTTAGCTGTCACTCAACCTATTGTCGGTTGACCTTTTAACCTTCTAGTCGATCACTTCAACCTTCGACTTTCTGTTGACTCAACTTATCCATCTAGACGAGCATTCACCCTGTCGATCCACCTCGACTAGCTAGTCGGTTGACTATTCTTTCATTGCAAAGAATATAAAAACCCAACATTTTCCCACTTGTTTTGTTCTTTGATGATACATGAAAACCCAATCTTTTGTTCATTGACCCAGGGAAACAATGCCCATTGCCTCTCTACACCAAAGAACTTCACATCACTCATAGGCTTGGTCAAAGAGTCTACTATGTTTTCCAAAGTGTCTACATTCTCCAACATCACCTTCTTTCTTTCGACTATGTCTCTCACAAAATGGTATTGCACATCAATACGCTACGTCTTGGAATGGTAAGTTGGGTTCTTTGCCAAGAAAATTGCACTCTGATTTTCACAATTTATCTTCATATCTTTCTGCTCAAACCCAATCCCTAAAAATAGTCTATGAAGCCATACATCGTCTTTGTTTGCACGAGTGGCTGCCATGTATTCAACTTCCATTGTTGATAAGGCCACAACCACATGTTGCTTACTCATCCAACTAATTGCTCCACCAAACATATTGAACACATATTTACTGGTCAATGAGCTTCATTGATCTAGATCTCCAACCCAGTCGACGTCGACAAAGCCATGGAAATTTACTTCCCTTCTAGTTTCAAGCTTCCCTTGGTAACTTATCACGTATTTTTTTGTGCCATGTAGACACCTAAACACTCTATTGAAAACAATCTAGTGCTCTTTCCTAAGTGTCAACATGTACCTTCCCAATATTCCCATTTCATGAGCAATATCCGGTCGAGTGTAGACCATCACATACATCAAACTATCAACAACACTAGCATAGGGAACACATGCCATGTTCTTTATCTCTTCCCATGTCTTTGGAAACTGTTCAACGATTAGTTTTTCTCCCACAAGAATTGATACCTTGACCGATTTGTAATCTTGCATGTTGAAATGCTTCAAGACTGTTTCAATGTACTTTCTCTGATTTAACCAAAGCTTCTAACTACATGATCCCTTTTTATCTCTATTCCAAGAATGAAGTTAGTTGCATTGAGATCCTTCATGTTGAACTTGGAGGATATTTGCATATTCACCTTCTTTATTGCATCCACGTTGTTTCCAATCAACAACATGTCATTGACATACAATGCTACATATATGAAACAATCGCCTTCTTCCTTGGAATACACATAATGATCAACCTTGCTTCTTGCAAATCCTAAACTAAGGATGTATGTGTTAAAATTCTGGTAC
This sequence comes from Picea engelmannii, assembly GCA_009831015.1. Classification (NCBI taxonomy): domain Eukaryota; kingdom Viridiplantae; phylum Streptophyta; class Pinopsida; order Pinales; family Pinaceae; genus Picea; species Picea engelmannii. Next base: position 95,029 of record ML797297.1, on the reverse strand, counting down.
CACATCCTTGGTGATTTCTTTATATCATAAAGGGATCTTTTCAATTTGGACACCAACCCTTTCTTTCCCTTTACTGTAAATCCTTCAGGATGTTTCATGTAGATTTCTTCTTCCAAGTCCCCATGTAGGAATGTTATTTTCACATCCATTTTATCTATCTCAATATCAAATGCTACAACTAGGGAAATTAGTACTCTAATGGAAGTTAATTTTGCAACAGGAGATAAAATCTCATTGAAGTCAACTCCCTTGACTTGGGAATACCCTTTCTCTCCTAGTCAAGCTTTGAATTTTTTGAAATTAATCTGTTGCGTTCAACGTTTTCTTGAACACCCACTTGATACCAACAAGTTTCCTTCCATTAGGTAGTTCAACCAAATACCATTTCTCATTTTTGTGTAAGGATTTTGTTTCTTCGACCATGGCCTCCTTCTATAGTCTACCCTCTCTCAAGTTGACTACCTCCATGACTGAATTGGGATCATTGTTAGTGGAATATAACAAAAATGAAGAACAAAAATTAGGCGGACTATACCTTTCAACTGGTTTACTTACTCTTTTATACATCCTTACAACCCACATATTCTTCACTCAATGAACCTGTGACATAACACATGTGTTCTTAATGAATACCCCTAATTTCATTAGATATTGATAAATACCTCCAAAAATCTTTTTTTGAACCCCCATCCCAATACATATTTCCAATAAAATAAACCCCTATTTTTACTAGATATCCCTTTTCAGACCCCACAATACCTATAAACTCCCTGATACCCTGTATNCATACCTACAATATATTGACTTTGTATTTTTAAATTAAAAAAAACCCTTTATGAACATTGAACGTGATAAGATATTGGTAAACAAGGTGAATCCCCCTCATATGTTCCACCTCTTCATCTGATTCAGTCGACTCATCTGAATCAATTTCTTCGTTCCTTAGCTCAAACATCAACTTATTTGGTTCCTTTTCTATTTGAGCCTCTTCAATCCTAAAAGTTCCCCTGACTTCCCTGAAGATCACATCTTAAATATACATTGTTTTCATCAACACTATTATAGGAATGATGCTATGAGGTTCGCTACGGAATTAAGGCTAAATATCATTAGGGTTTGAATCTATGTCTAGGGTATGAAGCAAAGAGAGGTGCTAGAGCATGAAAGTTAAGAGTATGATGATGCTATGAAATACATGAAGTATGAAGCATGCAAGTGAATTCAAAAGTACTCTGTGTATGAATATCTTAGGTGGGTGCTTATAAATGTCTTACTTGGTTGGTGCTCAACCGAGGATATTGGTGTCTCTAGTAGGTTGGTTCCTACATAATATCTTGCTAAGTTGGTGCTAAGCTAATGACAATGGTGTTTCTAGTAGGTTGGTTCCTACAAGCTCTATAACATTAGGTTGGTGCCCATAAGCTATGTAATAGTAGGTTGGTGCCTAAAAACATTTATAAAGATAATTTTTTGTGGTTTTATGATCCAAGAGGACATTGGTGGCCACCTGCCTATTCCACTGGATCAAATTACAGTTTTCCCATCTTGGTAGTTTTTCTACAGTTTTTCGGGTCCCAAACTTCTAGGGCCATTTTGAGGTGCTAAACGACGTTTTTTTAGCTCCGCAATGTCTAACATGTAGTTGGATACAAATGCTAGACCAAACATAATGTGTTATCCTTGGCTAGAAATTTTCAATGAGGTATCAAGTGCCCCAAATGAAGTTCGTATCCAAAAATTATGCCCTCGGGAAGTTGATGTATCAATTACCCCCATTGAGACCCACAAACCTTTTGGTGTTTCATCTCTTGGGGTTAGGGTTTTGGATGTTTATTGTTTTCTCATTTCTATTTTATGTTAAAAAGGCCTTTGGAGCCTCATTGTAACCAGCTTCTTGCGAACGCGCATAATCGACACATCTCTTCTCAGAGATAAGCTACGACCATTTTAGCTAGCTTGTGTGCTTTTGCATTTTACAGTCTTTTGTATTTCAAACAATCATTAACATGATATGATATTTACTGTATTATTTTGTTCCTTTCCATATCTATGTGTATTTGTTTGTTATATCTCTATTATATTTCTGCTTTCATATCGTTCCCAAAATAATCCAGATCATTTTCTCCTGCAAGAGTTTCCACGTTAAACTCTATGCATTGTGATTTGAGTTTATATGTGCTAATGAATGATTGATGATGGTTAATTAAAGTAAAAATAATTTTACATTGATTCACCCCCCCCTCAGTATAAGCATAAGTTCGACAATTGGTATTAGAGTCAGTTCCTTCAAAAAAAATCTAACTATTGGAAGGAAAATCTTGAGCACATATGGATTGTAAGGAAGGTCTCCCTAAAAACAGAGCTCCTTTGTTAGATGGAACAAACTATGCATCATGGACTATAATAATGAAGACATATTTGATGGCCCTTGGGTGTGGTATCTGGGAATCAATCACAACGGGTTATATAGATGAAGATGGGAAGGAGTCAAGTAAACACAATCTAAAAGCAATAGATGTTATCTTGAGTGGCTATCAGATTTTGAGATTGTCAATGTAATGCATTGTACATGAACTAAACATTTTTTGGATAAGATAAAAAACATTTATGAAGAGATATCCTGTGATTTTTCCAGCGATGAATTGAAGACAAAAGAAACACAATTTGTGAGAAATCTAAAAGGACCTAAAAAATACAAACAAAGGGAATATAATGATGATGAAGAATAATATCTCTCCATAACTATAGAAACAAAACCTTATGATGAAGAAAATGTTGGGTATGTGTTATATTATTTGCACGAGTAGTAATGTCTATGTGTTGCATCGAGAGCGCAAGGGTGTTTGAGGGGGGTGCAGGGGTTCGGGGGCAGCACCCTCAAGAAAAAAAATTTTGCCTCAAGAAACGTGTTACATATTTAGGTGGTTTTTTGGCACATGGTTTCTTTGCCACTGGTTTTCTATTTCTGGTTAAGGAATTAGAGTTGTTGACTAATCCAGGTCATTGGGTTATGGTTTTGGATGCCACTGGCTCCTATATGTATATTGCATTGTAAACAATGTAACACTATGAATGAATATAGAATATGTTGGTTTTCCCAGTTTGGGTTTCCAGGGGAAAAATCTCTGTGTAGTGTTTGTATTAACCATTGCATCTTTTTCTGTTCTTTTACTGAAAATATGTTTGCAGTAAATATTGTACAAGGTTAAAATCTACAGAAAATGAATATAATTAGAAATAAAAGCCAGATTTAGAGGAAGTGAATCTTGAAGCATAATCCATTAGTGCCTTAGAATAAATAGATAGACTTAGGGGAAATATTATAAAGCAAAAGGAGAAATTGCAGAGACATGAAAAGAAGGATCATAATATTGAAGTAATGGAGAAGAATTATCATCCTGGAGACTCAAATAGAAGAGGCAAAAACGATAGAAGAATTCGTGAGAAGCTAGCTAAAATAAAAGAAAGAAAATTGTGAGAATCTAGAAGCTAAAATAATTTCCTTAATAAAGGAACTAGAGAAAATAATTGATCGGTTTAAAAAAAGCTTGAAGTTTGGAAAAAGTACTAAAATATTAGATAATATTCTTATTTTCCAAAGGTCACCATTCATCAAGGTAGGTCTTGTCTATGATTAAAAAAATGATACCCCAGAGGGAGATACAAGCACTAAGGTCACAAAGCCATCAAACAAGGAAAATGAAGAAAATCCTAAAATCTATGCCAAAATTCACAAAGGATCCATCAACAATGAAAGAAAAAACATGAAAGGAAATGATGACGAGAAAAAATATGATTCTTCTCACAAGAATGAGTTCAGAAGAGTCATTCGACCAAAAATACCTTTCACAACCCGGTACCAAAATCTCTTTCTTGGTTATTTTTTTTTTTTGCAATAATTTTGGTCATAAAGAAATAGATTGTAGAGATTATACAAGAGTGACCATGTGAGAAACATAATTAGAGGTCCTTAAAATACCTCAAAGGATGATTATGTGAGAAAAAAAACTAGAAGTGCTCATGGGTTTACTAACATAAACTACAATTCATTTTCTCCTTTACTTGATTACGATACATAATGTTATAAGTGCAATAACTATGGGCACATACCACATGACTGTAGAAGAAACATAATTAAGTCTCCTAAAAAAATGGGGAAGAAGATGTTCTTACCAAGCATAGATAAGAATGCATAAGGGTGTGGAAAAAGAAGCTAGAAGAACCAAAGAAGGAAACATGTGGACTTGCAATGTATGCTCAAGACAAAGGAAGCCAATGGTACATTGATAGTGGATGTTCAAAACACATGACAGGGGATTAGAAGAAATCTCTCATCCTAAAGGAAGAAAAAAGAGGTAGCGTTACCTTTGGGGATTATGCTTCTACAAGGATAGTTAGAAAAGGTATGATCATTATTAATAATGGAAAGAATAAAAAACATAATGTGTTGTATGTTGAAGGGTTAAAGAATAATATTTTAAGTTTCAGTTAAATGTTTCATCAAGGTTACAACCTCACATTTCATTCTAAAGGATGTGAGATAAGGAAAGCAGGTTCAGGAAGATTAGTGGTAAATGCAAATATAACCCCAAGCAAGGTATACATTCTCAATGAAGTCAAAGGAGAAAAATGTTGTATGGGAAAAGTAGATGAAAGATGGTTATGGCATAGAAGGATGGGTCATATAAACTTTGTCAATCTAGTAAAACTCAGCAAGACACAAGAAGTAAGAGATATGCCAAGGATATAAAAACCTACAAACACTATTTGCAAGCCATGTCAGCATGGGGACCAAACGAGAGTTGGTTTTAAAAAAAAGTAGTACTCAACATCAAAGCCATTGGAACTTGTACACACAGATCTTTGCAGGCTAGAAATAACACAAAATTTAAAAGGTGAGAGTTATTTTATGCTGCTTATTGACAATTACAAAAGAATGACATGGGTTACAATTCTTAAAGAAAAATATGAATCATTTGAGAAGTTTAAATCTTTCAAATCCCTAGTTGAAAATAAGACTAATTTAAAAATCAAGTGCTTAAGATCATATAGAGGAGACAAGTTTACATCTTATGAATTTGATGAATTCTATGAGAATCATGGAATTAAGAGATGTTTTTCAGCAACAAGGGCTCCACAACAAAATGGAGTTGTAAAAAGGAAGAACATAATTTTACAAGAAATGGCTAGAACAATGTTGAGAAATCCAAAATACCAAACACCTTTTGGAGAGAACCAGTCAGCACATTAGTCTACATTTTGAATAGGGAAAAAATTAGAGTGAACAACAACAAGACACCTTATGGACTATGGAAAGGTAGACCAACTATAGTCAAATACTTCAAATTATTTGGGAGAAAGTGACATATAAAGAGAAATGAAGATAATTCAGGCAAGTTTTATTCCATAATAGATGAAGGTGTATTTAAGGTATCTTTCTTGGCTATGCATCTAGAAGCAAGGCCTACAAATTCTACAACAAAATACTGCACAAGGTTGTATATAGTATTGATGTAAGAGTGGATGAAACAATACCTCAAGAGGAAAAGTCACAAAAAAATAAATATATAGATGAGACAATTTACAAACAACAAGAAAATGAAGAAGAAATAGAATGCCAATATCTAAAGACATCATCCATAATTGTCCAAAAGAATCATCCAGAAAGTTAGATTCTTGGTGATATAGATGCATGATTCCATTCTAGAAGAATATTGAACTTTTCTTTGCTATCTAAAATAGAGCCTAATAATTTTACATAATCTAGTGAAGATAAGCATTGGGTTAATGCTATGGAAGAAGAACTAAATCAGATTGAGAAGAATGAGACATGGTAACTTGTGCCCAGACCAAAAGACAAGAATGTGATTGGCACCAAATGGGTCTTCAAAAACAAATTGGATGAAGATGGGCAAATAGTAAGAAATAAATCAAGATTGGTCTGTAAAGGGTATGCTCAAATTGAGGGTATTGATTTTGAAGAAACCTTTTCTCCAATTGCAAGATTAGAAGCAATCAAAATGTTTTTGAAATTTTCGTGTTTCAAGAAATTCAAAGTATATCAAATGGATGTCAATTCATCCTTTCTATATGGGAATCTAGAAGAAGAAGTATATATTGAATAGCCAAAAGAATTTCAATTGCTAGACAACAAATATTGTGTATGAAGACTAAATAAAGCACTCTATGGAAGAAAGCTCCCAGAGCTTGGTATTCAAGATTTGAAAAATACCTACAACAACAAGGTTTCAAAAGAGGAGCTGAAGACATCAATATTTGCATCAAAACAGACAATGAATATTTGTTAATCATTGTGGTTTATGTGGATGATATCATTTTTGGAAGTAATTATGATAGAATGAGACAAAAGTTTTTCGAAGAAATGCAAAAATAATTTGATATGTTCTTTCTTAGATAAATATCATTCTTTCTAGGTTTGACAATTTCTCAATCCAACAAAGGCACATTCATTTATCGGACCTAATATATCAAGGAAATGTTGAAGAAATTTAGACTGGAATGTTGTGCACCTGTCAGTACACCCATGATCAAAAGATGCAAGAGAAAGGATGATGAATCTCCAGAAGCAAATCAAGCAATCTACAGGTCAATGATTGACATCCTACTATATGTGACAACATCAAGACTATACATCATGCAAGTAGTAGGATTGGTTGCAAGATTTCAATCTATACCAAATGAGACACATGTGCAAGCATTAAAAAGAATATTAAAATATCTTAAAGGCACATTGGACTTTGGATTGTGGTATTCAAGAAGTAAGGACTTCACTCTAACAACATATACAGATGCAGATTGGGTAGGAAGTATTAATGAAAAGAAAAGTACCAGTGGAGGAGCATTCTTTCTAGTCAACTGTCTACTATCATGGTCAAGCAAGAAGAAAACTTTGGTCTCTCTATCCACAATAGAAGATGAATATATTGAAACAACAACATATTGCATACAAGTTCTCTGGATGAAGCAGACACTGACAAATATCAAGGTAGAATATGATCAACCAATCTCAATCGTCTGCAACAACACAAGAGAAATCAACATTTCAAAGAATCCTATTATGCACTCGGAGATGAAGTATATTCCAATCAAGTACCACTTTCTAAGAGAATAGGTAGTTGAGCAAAGTGTCAAGTTGGAATACATTACCATCAAAGAACATGTTGCATATATTTTTACCAAACCCCTTCCAAGAGACAAAATTGAATATTTCAGACAAAATCTGGGAATGATATCCCTCTCATCTCATTAATGAAGAGAAGAACAAGCTCAAGGGGAGAAACCCTTTTCCATTGATGTCAAAGGGGGATAATTTGCAGATAGAGGAGGAATTGCAGACACAAGGACAATTGCAAATAAGGGGAGTGTTACATAATTGAATAAGGGTTGTCATCAATGAAAAAGGGGGATATTGTTGGAAATGTTGTTATCATTAATGTCAAAGACATGGGGAGACTATATATTTCCAAGATAAATATTGCAAGATGAATATTGTTGGAAATATTGTTTTTGTATTTTTTATGCTTAGTTTGGATAACCTATCTTTGAAGGATTTTTTACTATGAAGACCTAGCCCAAATGTGAGTATATGTTATATGGTTGGAAATCTTATTCCAAGACTTCCAACGGTATATGGCACTCCCTCCAACTCCTCAGGAATGAGGAGATATGGATTTTCTGTCAAATAACCCAACAATAAAGTTTAGGTCAACCAAACCAATATTTAAAGGTCGACCCTAAAAGTGAGCATAAAAACACTATAAATACAGGATAGATGTGCACATTTAAAAAGTATCTTAGTAAGAAGATCAAGTCTAAGGTGTGTATAAGATATTTGAGGTGCACAAGAGAAGATGGAGAGTATTCTTGGGGTCTAAAGGTGTGTAAGAGTAGTTTTCTTAGAGTTTTAAGGGTGCACTATGAAGGACTAAGGTCTATGATGCCGCAAAGTGAGTTTTCTTGAGGTTGTGATGTTGTAGTATGGGATTATATTCTAGGAATTATGCTACAAGGTTCGCTAGGGCATGAAGNGAGTAGTTTTCTTAGAGTTTTAAGGGTGCACTATGAAGGACTAAGGTCTATGATGCCGCAAAGTGAGTTTTCTTGAGGTTGTGATGTTGTAGTATGGGATTATATTCTAGGAATTATGCTACAAGGTTCGCTAGGGCATGAAGACTAAGTTTGACTAGGGTTTGTATCTATGTCTAGGGTATGAAGAAAAGAGAGGCGCTAGAGCATGAAATTTAAGGGTACGATGATGCTATGAAATACATGAATTATGAAGCACGTAGGTGAAGTTAGAAGTACTTTGTGTATGAATATCTTAGGTCGGTGCCTTTATAGGTCTTACTAAGTTGGTGCTCAACTGAGGATATTGGTGTCTCTAGTAGGCTAGTTCCTACATAATATCTTGTTGAGTTGGTGCTTATGTAAGGATATTGGTGTTTGTGGTAGGTTGGTCCCTACAAGCTTTGTAATAGTAGGTTGGTGCCTACATAAATTTATAAAGATAATTTTTTGTGGTTTTCTCCTGCAAGGGTTTCCACATTAAACTTCGTGCATTGTGATTTGAGTTTATACGTGCTAATGAAATATAATTTATGAATGTTTAATTAAATTAAAAATAATATTATACTGATTCACTCCCCCCCCCCCCTCTCAGTATAAGCATAAGTTCAA
>ML797297.1:68052-86303 GCA_009831015.1 Picea engelmannii | reverse complement strand
ACATCAGGTACCTCACAAGTTTCATGTACCTAATTATAATTACCTTTTTTTTATTAATTTCAATTGTTTTATTTTCCTTAGTTTTTTTAGTTTTTAATTTATAAAAATAAAATAAAATTATATTTTTTTGTTAAATATTCAAAAATAGTGTTATTTAATTACAATTATTTTTTATGTATTGAAGTAAAGGTAAACAATTTGTTAAAATTGATGTTTTCCACTATATTTTAAAAATATGGAACCATAAATTAATTAAGGAGACACAATTATATGAAAAATCTTAATTTCAAAAAAGTAAATGAAAAATATTTTTAAGATTGAAAGAAGTATGGAAAAATGACTAAAAACATCGTTGAAAAAAAAAAATTTAAAAAAAATTGAAAATAGATGAAAAATAAGCATTAAAAAAAATATTATGGATCGGAAAATTTAAATTATCAAAATACTACCTAAAAAGGGAGGGGGGTGCTACCGGTAGCACCGTTTTTAAAAATGAGGTAAAAAATGTGACCCTTGAAAAAATGAGAACTCGACAAAGTTCTCTTTAAGTTGGTAATATTGTTGATAGTGAAACTTTGTGGATACTGAGAAAACATCTCCTAGTATAGGTGGTTCAAATTTTAGAATTAGATATTAAATATTGGATACATGACATTCTATACAAGTTCTCTCTCCAGAAAAGTCCAAAAATAAGAAAGGTTGGGAGAGTTACCATAAATTTCACTTGGTACATCAAATTTTGGTTAGACCCATGGAATTGTCAAGAAGACATATCAGAGTACTACAAGCCTAAATTTTAGACTTAGAAGGTATGAAATTTCATAAATACACGAGAATCAAGGTCGGGCAAGAGGACAAACTCCAAATTAAGGGTTTGAAAAGTACATAACTTACAATTGGAATAACTTTTTATTGGAAGATATATTTTTGGTATTCAAAAGTTGTGATAAAGAGGAAAAAAAGGAGAATTTTTTATTTTCTCACATGCCTCCAAAGGCTCCTCCAAAATTTACTTCACGCACTAAACCTCTAGAGAGATCAACCATGATTCAAGATGAAATCCAAGAGATTTATCACCGAATGAAAAAGAAGCTCACTGAAGATAGGGAACAAATGGAAAATAAGATCATTGAAAATAACGAAGAGGTGAAAAGAAATATGGAACAAAAAATGGAGAAAAATATGAAAAGAAATATGGATGAAATGGAAAATAAGATGGATAAGAATATGGATGAAAATGAGAATGACATGAAAAATAAGATGGATGAAAATAAAGAAGAAATACAAAAATCCATGAAGGAATTGCAAAATTCCATGTCCTCCATGATATTTCATTCTCTAGATGAAAGATTCCCTAAAAGAGATATCAAAATGCAAGGAACTCATGAAAATAAAGACACCATTCATGTTGAACAACTCGATGATAATAAGCAATTTTCAAGTGGATTTAACTCTAATAGTGGAGTTAATTATGGCAGGGGTCTTAAATTCAACTTTTCCAAGATTGAATTAAAGAAGTTTGATGGAACAAAGGTCTTTACCTGGGTGAACCTAGTAGATAAATATTTTGAACTGCATAACATTATGGATGATAAGAAAATGATTCACATATCAACTTTGAACTTTGAGATAAAACCATATCAATGGTATCAATGGGTAGTTAAAAGGAAGCCCTCTTTTTATCAATATACTTGGGATTTATTTACAAGAGACTTGGAAGCTCAATATGGGAGTATTTTCTGGATAGTCATACAATTAAGATCAACATGGGGGAGTATTTTTTGTATAGCCCCGTGATTTCCATCAAAATGGGTGGTGTTGATGTTGTATTAGGGGTTCAATGGTTACAATCATTGGGGACAATGACCCTTAATTTTCAAGATCTTTTCATTAGATTTTCCTCAAATGACAAGGAAATTGAGCTTAGAGGTATCCAAGGGAAACCCCCCAAAGTGATAAGATCTAATAACATGACAAAATTACTCAAAAAGGTACACTATGGTGTAATTGCATAATTATTCTCACTTGATGTTGAAACATCTATATTCTCTGCTCCATTAGATTTCCAAGTAGTTATCAACAATGTTTCCAAGGTATTTGGTGAAATTCCTAAGGGTCTTCCACCTGCTTGATATAATAACCATGCTATTCATTTGCAACCAGGAAGTGAACCACCTAACATTAGGGCTTGCAGGTATCCATATGCATAAAAGAATGACATTGAACATATAATCAAGAAAATGTTAGAGGTCGACATCTTTCAACCTAGCCAAAGTTCTTTCTCTTCACCAGTGGTGATGGTTACAAAAAAGGATGGTTCATGGTGTATGTGTCTAGATTATAGACAACTCAACAAAATGACCATCAAAGATAAGTTTCCTATGCTTGTCATTGATGACTTATTAGATGAATTTCATGGAGAAAAATTCTTTACTAAGCTGGATCTTCGTTTGGGATATCATTAAATCAAAATGAAACAGGAAGACATTCCCAAAATAACTTTTGGAACACATGAAGGTCCTTATGAGTTTTTCGTTATGCCATTTTGGCTTACTAATCCACCTTCACCATTTCAAAGCTTGATGGATTCTGTTTTCAAACCATTCCTTAGAAAATGTGTGTTAGTACTTTTTTATGACATATTGATCTACAACAAATCTTGGGAAGAGCATGTACAACATGTTGATGGAGTATTACAACTATTGGAAGAGAAACAACTTTATGCAAAGCCTTCCAAGTGTGCTTTTGGGGTTCAAGAAGTGGAATACTTGGGTCATATTATTTATCATGAAGGTGTAAAAGTGGACCCTAACAAAATTAAATCTATGAGGGAATGAACAATTCCAAAAACCTTGAAGAAACTTAGAGAATTATTAGGATTGACATGTTATTACCACAAGTTTGTCAAGAACTATGGTCAAATAGTAGCACCTCTAACATAATTATTCAATAAGGAATCATTTTCTTGGACTAAAGAAGCAACCAAATATTTTGAAAAACTTAAGGAGGATATGTGTACAACCCCCATCTTGGCCACACCTAACTTTACAAAAATACTTTTTGTGGAGTGTGATGCCTCGGACCATGGAATTGGTGCAGTTTTAATGCAATAAGGAAGGCCCCCTTGCCTTGAAAAGCATCCAAATTAAAGGAAAAAACTTACTCAAACCCATTTATGAAAAAGAAATGTTGGCCATACTACATGCAATTCAGAAAAGGCACCCTTACCTAATAGGAAGGAACTTCAAAGTAAAAACAAATCATGATAGTTTGAAGTACTTCTCGGAGTAACGACTATATTCAGAAGAGCAACAAAAATGGGTTACAAAAATGCTAGGTTATCACTTTGAAATTATATACAATAAAGGAAAACATTATGTTGTGGCAGATGCCCTTTCAAGGAAAGAAGAAGAAACATAAGGTTCACTATGTGCTATTTCTATTCTGAAATCTGATTGGGTGGAGGAAGCAAGGATAGAATGGAAGCAAGGTCTAGAGGTATGCAAGATCATTCAACAACTACAAGAGGACCATGATTCATTAGATAATTTTTTTATGGAAAAACGATTTTCTATGGTATCATGATCACTTATATTTATGTAAGAATTCACAACTCAAACAGAAGGTCCTTCTAGAATTGCACACTTATCCTATAGGAGGACATTCAAGATTCTTGAAAATGTACCACGGGATCAATAAGGATTTTTTCTAGGAAGGTCTTAAAAGCGATGTTCAAAATTTTATGTCTAAATGTTTGATCTACCAAAAAAATAAGGGAGAGACAATCAAAATTTTAGGTCTCCTATAACCATTAGCTATACAAAGTCAACGTTGGGAAAAAGTTTAAATGGATTTTATTACAAGTTTACCCAAATCCGAAGAAAATACTGTCATCATGGTAGTAGTGGATCGACTGACAAAGTATGCTCATTTTTCTCTCTTTATCATCCTTTTAAAGCAAGTACAATACCCACATAATTCATAGAAATAGTTCAAAAATTACATGGAGTCCCCAAGATTATTGTAAGTGATAAAGATCCAATTTTCACTGAAAATTTTTGGACTAAAACGTTTTCTTGTTTGGGTTCTCATTTGTCTCGCAACTCATCTTACCACCCTCAATCTGATGGGAAAACCAAGATTGTGAATAAATTTATAGAAGGATATCTTCATTGCTTTGCATATGATAAATAAACACAATGGGTCAAGTGGTTTCCCTTGGTGGAATGGTGGTACAACACACCCTTCCATACTTCATCAAAAATGTCCCCATTTATGGAACTTTAAGGACATCATCCTCCATCCATTACATCACCCTTGAAAGGGAATACAAAGGTTCAAGCAGTGGAGGACCACATAGGGAACCAAAAAGAGGTTCTCAAATTGTTGAAGGACAACTTGGTTATGGCACAAAATAGGATGAAACAACAAGTAGATCAACATCACAGTGAAATGGAATTTGAAATGAGGGATAAGGTATTTCTGAGGCTACAACCATATAAATAGATGTCCCTCGAGAAACAAAAAAAGGACAATAAATTAGCACCCAAATATTATTTCCCCTATAAGGTTTTGAAAAGGATTTGAAGTGTGGCTTACAAATTGGAGTTTCCTCCATCTTCACATGTACATCCAGTCTTTCATGTTTCTTGTTTAGAGAAGGTAATCAGTGTTGATGCATGTAGCATCGGATAGGTACTTCCACATGGGTTTGTGTCAACACGTGGGAGTCGTCATTATTAACTCTCAGAACCTTAGCATATTCACTTTATTAAATGATTAATAAAGTGAATGTACTTTTGTAATAAAGTGAGTTTAATTTAATTAAATGCTAAAGTAATTGACATTAGCAATTAAATTAAGTTCTAGTTGTTATATCCAAAGTGAACACGAGATTAGATCTCATTTGTAGATCACTTTAGGAGATCTATGGTTTTAGAATTAGGGTAAACTCAAGGTTATAAAAGAAAACCTATGCAAGAGGAGGAGACATGGTGATGGCACACAAAGAGTGAGTGAGCACTTAAGTGTGCAGGAGCCGAGAAAATGTAGCAAGGGAGATAACAACCAGGTGGGCTAGGCTATTTGCTGCAACATTTTTATTTCCTCAGAAGGGCCATTATCCCAAGACGAGAGTCCTAATTTTATTTAATAAAATCATCATAGATTTGGTTTTCCCGCAAGGGATTTTCCAGGAGTTATTTATCCATAAAATGTCATGTGAAAATGTGTTTGGTTTCTGATTTTTACTTCCATTGAATTTTAATGTTTAAGTATCCTAGCCGATTTTCTTTAATTCAATAAACGTGTTTTATTCAAAAGTAACTGTCAGGTGCTAGGTTTATAGAAATTCAACATGGTATCATAGCGCATGCTATGAAGGGAAGCCAGATCTATCAGATCTGTTGGAGATCTTAGCAGATCCATAACCAATAGGAATAAATAAAAGGATGGATTTTAGGGAAACAATCATATTGAGGTAGAACTAGGCTTTTGTAGGTTTATGGAGCTATACGTCAGGTTACAGAAGGGACATGCACATACATATGTGTGTCTCTTTGGACATAGTCGCGTATGTTGAATAAAATATTGTCATCGATGTCAAAGGTTAGAAAGTGGATTAAATATAAATGTGACCTTGGTGTCACTTTAATAAATACAAAAGTGGAAATGAAGTTTAGGTAAAAGTGGAGTAAAAATTAAAGTGGATTAAATATAAATATGACTTTAATAAATAACAAAATTTGAGGTGTGGCGATAAAACATCAATCAGTGATCGACAATTATATATTGGCGAAGATTAGATCTGGCATTCAAGAAAATAGATCCGGCAAAAAAAAGAGGAGAGATTACATATATGAGGCAGAGGAAGAAGAAGTAGCGAGCACATTGCAAAAGAAGTGAAAGCAGAAGATGTGGTAAAGGAAAAATGAAAGCAAAAGATCTGGTAAAGGTAGAGTGAAAGCAAAAATAGCAAGCATAGAGCAGATCCATCAAAAGAATAAGTAAATAATGCAGAGAAAAGTTTGTGAAGACAAAAGAAACATAGGGGATCGGTGTCTCATGTAGGTTGGTGCCTAAAAACAACAAAAGGGGATCAATGCCACCTCTAGGTCGGTGCCTACAAACAAAAGAAGGGGATTGATGTCTCATGTAGGTCGGTGCCTATGAAAAATAGTGGGGATTGGTGTCTCCAATAGGTTGGTGCCTACATACTTTGTAACCATAGGTTGGTGTCTACAAATTAATAAAAAGAATTGTTTTTGGTTTTCTCCCAAAAGGGTTTCCGCATAAAATACTATGTCTTCTGGTTATTGTATTTATGTGATTTCTTCATTATGTTCATGATG
Organism: Picea engelmannii; assembly: GCA_009831015.1. Classification (NCBI taxonomy): domain Eukaryota; kingdom Viridiplantae; phylum Streptophyta; class Pinopsida; order Pinales; family Pinaceae; genus Picea; species Picea engelmannii. Next base: position 79,953 of record ML797297.1, on the reverse strand, counting down.
GTTTATGAATTTTAAAAGAAAAAGGTAGCCTTATATTGATTCACCCCCACCCTTTTCAGTAAAAGTGTGTGATAAAAAACATATACATGGGATGCAAAAGGAACAAATGCATACATACGTGGGGTTTTGGTAGTCCGGGGAACATACGTATGCGAGTTGCAGAAGAAACATGCACACACAACTAGTGCAAGTTGTAGGTATAGGATCGTATAGTAGAAGTAGAGATGCTCGGTTGCAGGAGTTGAATATTTCTTAGTGGACAAAAATAAACAAAGAATGAGATAGTGAGATCTCATTGAATTGTGTGGAGAAGGACTTTCATCCAAGTGTGTAGGGGTAGGGTCCAAGGAAAGGAGGAAAGGGGTAGTAAGGGAGATAGTAGCCAGTAATATTGAAGGACTGATATTGAGGTATGATAAGATAAGCTATTTGTTTCATTTTATTATTCCTCGGGTGGCCTAGTATCCCAAAGCAAGAGCCCATATTTTATATTAATAAAGTCAACTAGAGCTAGAAGCACGAGAGCTATTTATCAGTTTGACAGAGGACTCAGGGACCCATGTGGAGCTTGGTGATGATGCCAAGTATGCAATGAAGGGGAAAGGAAATGTAATATTATAGCTTGATTCAAGAGGTTCGTTAGAGGCCCAAGATGTGCTTTATGTACCAGAACTAAAGAATAACTCGCTCCCAGTTTCAATTTTGGAGGACATGGATTTTTTTGTTACTTTTTAGATAGGGAAAGTACACGTGTTCAGAGGGAGCTATCCTTGACACAATAGTCAACACTGGTTTCATATAGGGAATATTATATAGGTTGAAGGGTCATCTTGTAAGAGGATCTGAGGAGATCTTGGATCATGGATCGATGTCAGTGACAGAGGACAAGGAGGAGGAGGCTCTAAAGGGTGAGCAGTCAAAGGATGAGTAGAGTTCACATAATTCCAGTGTGGGGAGTCAACCTTTATAGGGGAAGAGGGAGTTATCCACTTCCACTCATGTTAGGAGACCCAAGTAGCTATTACAAACATTGAAGGATGTTGGTGAGGCTCCTAGAAGTGCAGACAAAGAACAAAGGCCTATGAATAAGTTTCTGAACTATATGGTGCTTATGAGTAGCATAATTTATTTTAGGCCTTCTTGTTTTGAGGAATCAAAAAATCAACATGTATGGAAGGATGCCATGGCAAAGGAGTACACCTATATTATGAGGAATTATGTTTGGGACATAGTGTTGAGATAGGAGGGGAATTCAGTTGTGAGTTCCAAGTGACTCTACAAGATCAAGAATGTTGCAAATGGTAGTATCAAGAAGTTCAAGGCAAGGTTTGTGGCAAGAGGGTTCTCTTGGAAAGAGGGATTGGACTATGAGGAGACATTTGCTCCAGTTTCCAGGTATGTTTCTATTCGATCTATTATTTCTATTGCTTCAGTTATGAGGTGGAGGATACATCAGATAGATGTGAAAACAACTTTCTTCAATGGGATCATTGAGGATGAAGTATACATAGAGAAACCTTAGGTATTTGAGGTACACAAGAGGGATTCTCATGTGTGTAGTCTTAAGAAATCCTTGTACGAACTCAAACAAACACCCAGGGCATGGTATTCTAGGATTGATGATTACTTGCAAAGTATGTGATTTACCAAGAGTGAGGTAGATCCTAACTTGTAATTCATACTCGTTGGAGAGGATCCTCTCATCTTGGTTATGTACGTAGATGATTTGTTTCTCATAGGTGCAAAGGAGCTTATTGCGGGGTGAAAAACAAATTTAGCTAGTGAGTTTGAGATGAAGGACATTGGCTTGATGCATTATTTATTGGGATTAGAGGTATGAAAGGCATCGAGAGAGATATTCCTTGGTCAAAGGAAGTATTCAATAGATATCTTGAGGATATTCATGATGGAACATTGTAAATTGATGGTCACACCTATGGTCACACCTATGGTTACCAATATGAAGAAGGTGATCACTTCAAATTCAGAGTTGGTGGATCCCATGATATACAAGCAATTGATAGGGTCCTTGATGTATTTGGTCAACACCAGGCCAAATATTTGTTTTGCTATGACCACCTTGATTTAGTTCATGGTGGAGTTGAGGCAGGTGCATTGAATCGTAGCGAAACATGTGCTCAGGTAATTGAGAGGTATAGTGGAGTATAGATTGAGGTATTTGGGAGGATATGTAGTGGCGTTACAGGTATATACAGACTCAAATTGGGTAGGAAGTGTAGTAGACAGAAAGAGCACCTCGGGGTGTTACTTCAACTTGGGATCAACAATGATTGCTTGGTTCAATAGGAAGTAGAATTTTGTAGCACTCAGTTCAATAGAGGTAGAGATGGTGGTGAATATGGCTAGTTTTGAAGCCATTTGGACTCCCAAATTTCTTACAGGTTTATTTGATAAGTAGTTGGAGCCTACGGTGATATACTGTGATAATCAAAGTTGTATCAAATTCTCAGAGAATCCAGTATTCCATGACAGGTCCAATCATATTGAGATCATATACCACTTCATCCAAGATAGGATCTAGAAGGGAGAAATGAATCTTCAATATATTTCCATAGATGAGCAGGTTGCATATATTTTGACCAATCCCTTCGAGAAAGGGAATTTTATGTTCTTCAAAGACAAACTTGGAGTGGTGCATAGTACCTTCCTCTCTAAGAGGGAGTGTTGATGCATGTAACATCAGACAAGTATTTATGCATAGGCTTGGTGTCTAGCATGCAAAAGTCATAAAAACAATTATACTCTTGGATCTACTTTGTTTAAAGGAATTATTAAAGTAAAATACTTTAATTAATTATTTATTTAATTAATTGAGTTATTTAAGGAAAATGCTAAAAGTAATTAGCATGTGATCTCAAGTGAAGTGAGAAGTAATCTCAACTGCCAATCACTTTGGAGATTAGAAATAGATTATAACTTAGGATTATAAAAGAAAGGCTAGGGTGAAAGAGGAAGACACACATAGACACATTGATTAGAGTAGAGAAGGACTTTTTCTCAGAGAGGATTGGATCATGAAGGATTGTGATTCTAAGATATTTTGGATAGGTGGAGAAGGTCTTCCATCTAGAGATCAGATCATTGAGAAGAGAGAACATAGGTTGCCACAAGTGCATTTCAGTCAAGCGAAGCCACGTGGAAAAGTTGCATTGTAGATAGTTTTTTGTACTTGATTTTCATACATGCATGTGAGAGCTAGTGGAGATAGGTGCATGTACCCAATTATGTATTAGGGACAATCAGGTACATCTCAAAAAGTGTGCAGATATGGGTCATACAACATATCAAACTTTGTTAGGTTAGTCTGTAGTTATATTTTTCTCAGTGGGCCATTATCCTTGTATTATTCTTAGCAATAGTTTTCCCTCTGTGGTTTTTCCAGGGCTATCTACCCAAAAATATTGGTGTTTATATGTGCATCATTTGGTTTTCAGTTTTTGCTTCTGCTGCATGTTTAAAGTTGAACATTTTAGCAATGCATTTTTGTTTTGTGAGTTGTAATTTTATTTATAGTAAGGAAATCACTAGATAACAAGATAATTAGGTGTTGGAGTAAGGGGATTTCAACAATCAACAACAAGATCCTACTCCAAACTATTTTACCAGAGATTAATGAAGAATGAAAAATCATACTAGAGCCTGAAACAATCCCTGAAAAAAATATTAAGTAGTTAATAAATAGAGAAATTACGGATTACCTCGTCAAATGTAAGAACCTACCAGTGGAAGAGGCAACATGGGAAGATGAGTTCTTCATGAAAAAACACCTTTGGTTAGTCAAATGTTGAGGACAACACTTGTTTGAAGGGGAGGGGTATGTTAAGACCTAGACAAAGCCCCATGTTATGTGTAAAACCCCTTATTAATCCCTAGATATTGAATTATTACATTTATATTATTATAATTGTATGTCATCTAGAACCCTTCATTTTACCAGGTTTCATTATAATTGTACCCTTTGTCTCCTATACATATACCAAGGAGGCCTAGTCTTAGGATCATTTTATCTCATCTTATATTGTATTTTGAATTGGATATATTGTAAAAGGAGGTTTTCCCCTCAAAGTGGATTGTATTCATTGATTTTTTGTCATTTTTAAGGCGTTGGATTATAGCAATGGATTTTATGATTTGTTGATCACTATAGTTATTGCTTTTGAACATTTTTTCAAGATGTTTTGGATCTTATTGCCATCGTATTTATAACACTCATCTTTCGAGTCATATGAAGGTGATAATCATTCAAATATGTTGTGATGTTTATATTTTAATTAATTTATAATCATTACAACAATATATTCGTTTAAGAGCTCAACATGTTGCTAGCAAGAATTGAATTTGGATGGGTAGGATAACACTCCTCCTCTCAACCACCCAAGCTGGACCCAATTAACAAGTAGCTATCTTGTTTTACTACCCATATTTTATAATTAATGGAACAACAATAAAGCTATGTATGGAGTGGAACCAATAGAATATATGTTGAGAGACATCATGAGGAATGGTTTTGGAAGAGTGTGAATTGTTTATGAATCATTCTCTTTTATGGTATGTTTTATTTATTTATACAGTCGTGTATATTATGCTTTAAATGTAGATATACGCATTACATTTTATTTCTATGTTTGTAGATAGCACATGAAGAGACAACACAAAATCAATCCAGTCAAAAAAATATTCCAAATAACCTAATTACAATATCACTTACAAGTGATGAGGAAATGAGGCATGCAAACAACTCGAGAAATGATAATACTTCAAGCAATGAATGATGATCAATATCATACAAGTTTTATGAAGAATGTAATAAGAGCATTGATGCTCCTAGCTACAATAACCACACCATTATGTGTGGTGCTAATAACAATCATAAAAGCACCAGTGCTCCTAACTACAACATCAACATTGTTCCCTATGGTTATCATTTCCATTACTGTTATCATTACCATTACCAACACTTTACGTTGAATAAGGATATGCATCGATGCATATAAAATTAGTTCTTCCAAAATAGATTATACACACCAATGCTTTAAAAATGTATGATACACACATGTGCCTTTCAAATATATAATATGCACCATTGTGTTTAATATATGGCCACCTTTTCAAATATATGATATGCACCACTTTGTTTAATATATGTACACACCAATGCGTTTTGAATATAAATACACTTGTGCACCTTACTAATTTAAGTGCATTAAGAAAAAACCTTTGTTAAACCTCCACCCACCCAAAATTTTAGATATAGCGAACATTTGCTAAAACCTTCATTGTCAATTGCAAAGGTTTTAGCATCATTTTTTAATTTTTATTTTGCCCATTCTTATAACACTTAAAACCTTTGCTAAGTGAGGTTTTCCTTATATACATGGTTTTAATCCTCATTCTCTCATAACTCTATGAGAAATACTCTATAAACACCTCCCCTAAACTCCCATCTTAAATTCAACTTTCATGAAGCTTCTTAAAGTCATTGAAGCCAAGTTGAATTATGTAAACTCATAAATAATGAAACAAGTTCCTAATATTTGTTATACAAAGAATATTAATATCTCAATAAAAATTATACATAATTTATCTTCACTGTGACCTTAAATAAATTTGATTATTAAAGTTGAAACTTCCATTTAAATAGAATTTCCATAAACTTAATTATTAAAGTTGAAATTTCTATACAATAGAAATACCACATAATTTATTCACTATGACCTTAAATAAATTTAATTATTAAAATTAAAATTTCCATTTAAGTTGAATTTCCATAGACTATATCAAAGGTGAATGACACTATGAACTTAAATAAACTTGATTATTAAAGTTGAAATTTCCATTTAAATTAAAATTTCCATAAACTTAATTATTAAAATTGAAATTTCTATACAATAGATTGAAAACCTCCTCACATTATTATAGTCTCATAATGCTTTCGATATCATTTGTTGACTTAATTATTAGTTTGATATCTTTTACAATCTCAAAATGCTTTCGATATCATTTGTTTCATGGTATGAGTAATCGACTTTTCTTTTTTTTTGGTTTCAAGGCTGATGTGCTTCTCGGTGGCCATTCTACACATTAGGTATTTTGGCTCATAATTACCGTGATAGTGGGGAAGAACAATTTATTTTTAGGATGATATAACTCTAATAGGACTGTAGATTATTGTTTATCATTTTTTTTAAGCAAATTTGTTGAATTTTTAACTATATGGATATTTTTTTTTTCCCTAGGATCTTAAGCAGAAGACAAAGAAGATTTTTCTTTTAAGCAGAAAATTAAGACATCTAAAAATGAAATCGATTAAAAAAAAAACCATTCAAACTATAAACTATGAAATTGATGTTAATTTAGTTAATTAATACATCTCCATTAAATTAAAGCTTTATTTTAACTTTCAAAATCACAAATTTTCAACTCATCTTTACCTTCAATCTTATAATCTTAATTTCCATTAGTGTGTCTGCATGGCTGGGAGATATCGTTGCCCAGAAAAGGCATGTAGGCTTAGCTTGGATCTAAGTTGCGCCAAAATAGATCCCCACAAACTGTCATGCCATGGATTGCCAAAGTTGCATTATCAATCTGAAAGTTAAAAAAGCAGAGTTTTACAACTATAGTTGTACACAAAACACATCAATCTCATGAATGAGTTACTGTTCAGAAAACTTGCTTACTTCCTTGAAACCCAAAAACAGATATATATACAACTAGGAAAGATTCAAGAAAGATTTAGAAAACTTAGTAGAAAAAATCTAGAAAATTTTGAGATTCTCTCAAGAAAGATATAGAGAACATCTTCATCATTGATATCTATATAAAAAGAAATTCATCTACCTAGATACATGGGTGTCATCAGGTGTACTCGCTAGTTCTCTAGGAATATTTTTCATTTACATGGTTCATCAATACCTTAAACTCCACCTTAACCATAACTTGGTCCCAACCAAGACACACTCTAAGATTATTCCATCTTCCATTCCCCCAACAAAAATCATGTAGGCTTAGGTTGGATCTTAGCTAAGCCAAAATAGATCCCCACAAACTCTTATGCCATGGATTGCCAAAGTTGCACCATAATCGGAGCAGAAGGTTGAAGCCTGTGGTAACTCACGTACTACGCACAATAGGTTTCCTCCCATTAATTTGAAGTCGCCCTTATAGCCTTCATTTAGTGAGTTTTGTAGTTATGAATTGGAATAAAAATAGTAAGATTGGAATTGGATTTGTGGAAGCCAGTTTTAATAGAAAAAATATATTATTTATTTTTTTCTTTTTTTTTCATGATAATATATATTATACAATGTAGAAATCCAAAAATCTATAAAGCACTGTTGATCATTTCGTAGTTTTTTAAATTTTAAATGTCTAGTGATCTACTTATATGATTTATTTTATTATGCAATTGGAAAAAGAATGGAAGGAATAATTTAATGTATATGATTTGTTTTATTATGCAAAAGAAGGAAGGAAAAAATTTATGTAAAACCAAAAAATTTAAAATGCCTATCAAACAGTAGTACAGTATTATACAAGGTTTTAATCTAAATGTTCTAAGTTTTAGTTTTTTGGATATTTTTTGGTTATATTTATCGGAAATTTGGTCAGTAATTGTTGAATTTGTATAGTTTAGTTGTTATTTCTTTATAATTTGGGCGTTTTAGAGGTTTTTCAGCAAGCCAAATCCATTTATACATTTAAAAATGCAATTCAAATAACAAAAAATTATAATTTGGTGTAAATTTAAATAGCTAAATTCCAAAAAAAAAATAAAAACATAAAACAATTAGAAAAAACCTTATAGAAATAATCTATAGAATTTATAATAAATGTCAATTTCCTTTATACAACAAAACATTCTCATTGAAATTCAAAGTAATCTTTGGATTGCTTTTATAGAATAAATGTTAGGTTCCTTTATTGAAGACATTTTCTGTGAGGTAATCTCTGGAATGCTTTTATAGAATAAATGTTAGGTTCCTTTATAGAAGTCATTCTCATTAAAATTCGAAGTGATCTCTGGAATGCTTTTATAGTATGACTGTTAGGTTCCTTTATAGAAGACATTCTCGTTAAAATTCGAAGTAATTTTTGCACTGCTTTTATAGTATAACTGTTAGGTTCCTTTCTAGAAGACATTTTCAGTGAAATTCGTTTTGTTAAGAATTATTTTTTAAAAGGATCGAAAGAAGCAGGGTTTTGGTATAAATGTTTTTGGGGACTTAGTTTTTATTATTATTACTATTTTGTGTTTTGTTTTGTTTTTCTATTTTTTAAGGATTATTGTTTAAAATCTGGTAAGAAATGTAGAAAATTATAGATTTTAATGATTGAAATTACATATTTAGGTGCTCTGAGGTTTTTGAAAGTGTTGAATTGATTTATGTATTTAAAAAAATGATTTAAGTAATGTAAAATTGTGATTTTTCCAACAATTTTATTCACTGATGCCAATGATAATGACCAAAAAGTCAAAAACATTTAGACTAAACAAAATTTGTGTAAAATTTGTACCTATGGATTTTGTGTCTCTCTACATTTCATAGATTTGAGTTAAGACACTTGTAGGGAGACTTTTTGGATGTTGAAATCTTTGGGTTGATGCCATTCATACATGATTCCTTCCAAATCTAGGAAAGCAATGTATGCCTTATGTGTGTCTTCCTACAATACTACTTTATTATTAGTCTATGTAATAAATACATATGTTTAACAAAATAATTATTTTTTCATAATAGTTAAACTACTTTTATCACACATGTGGATGTCATTAAATTCATGTAAGTGGAATAAATACATGAGATGCCATATATTGGATGTGAAGTGCAATGCTGGCACATATTTGTTTTGAATGATCTTGTAGCCAAATTTGTCATCTGCCACTATTCAGCCTCATTTGATGTCTCCTTTCTCTCCCAACCTCTATATATACCCTATCCTATGTTTATGAACAAAGTTCCAGTGTTTCCCTCTCCCTCTACCATGGGGACCACTATTCAATCTAGGTACCATGAGGTGGGTGGAGTTGATTCAATCTCTAGTACCATGAGGTAGGTGGAGTTCAATGCAAGCATAGTGAATGCTACCACTAGGTGGGAGGAGTTGGATGCACCCATAGTGAATGCAAATTAAGAACTTGATCACTCAAATGACATATACTTGTTTACCATGTGAAATGAATTAGTCTTGAACTTTTTCAGATGCGTAGAGGAAAATTTAGCATAGACTAGCCATTGATTTCTTTCTTTGTTATTCATGTGGTTATGAATAAAGTTACATTATCAAATTGATTGAGTTTATATTAACAAGTTAATAGCAATATGATGCAATATGATATGTGGATGATTACTTGAGCCTATATTTAAATTTAAGCACAAAATCTCTTCAATGTATAGTAATATGTTAACCTTTGTAACCATTAATTTTATCGATTTTGTGTGATGGTCTTAGCTCCAATAGCATAGTGGCATAAGAATGAATTTTTAAGTTGTTGACACTTAAAATTTATTAATTTTATCTTTATTTTACATAATTTTTATAAATAATTTAACAACAACATTCTAATTTCAGAAGTTAATGTTAAGCTTGAACCTATATAGACATCTTTTTATTTAATACACCACTTTTGATTTTATTGAAGATTTATTTTATAGAATAAATAATAATTGGTTCACCATTTATTTCATAGAATTTTGTTGCCTTATATTAAAACAAGCGGCTGCCATTATTTGTTGGTTTTATTATAATTTGTATTGCTATTATGAATATATTTTAAGTAATTTTGATAAGTAATGCCCCACTACTTCACTGTAACAAGAGTTTTAAGAACATAGGCTAATGCAATTTTTGTATTGGTATAAACATCTTCAAGATGTTGGCATGCAATGTTGTAATTCAAACTTATGCATAAATTCAAATCCATGCACCAAAAACCTTTGGACAAAGGATATGGGTAGGATTTAAGGAAAATAATCAAATTATTAATCCTTCCTTTAAGAAGTAGTATACCTTATTTCATTGTGTATCATTCACAACCATGGTTTTGATGCTCATGATATTTTGTTTTTCTTTTGCTTCTAGATTCAACATCAACATGGATACAACAAGTAGAAAAAAAGAAAAGAAAAAAAGAGGTCCATCAAGTAAGAGCAAGCCCCTATCCAGACCTTTAAGTAAGTGTTTATGTTTATGTTATTTCAACGATTTTTCTTTTCTATTTTCATCAAAATTTGGTTGGAGTTTTTCATTTCAATACAAAATTGTAATTTCAGCAATTGCAAATTGCAATTTTAAAGTAACTTTGAAGCTCTAAAACTACCCAAATACTAGCAATTTGTGCAATTCAATACAAAAGTGTGATTTCACTAATTGCAAATTGCAATCTTGAATTAATTCTGAATCTACCCAAATACTCAAAATTGCAATTTGAGCAATGTACACTGGCATTTCAACAGTTCTTCATTTTAAAGTGATATCAAATGTGCTTCATGTTTATTTAGTACTTATGTTTTAATTGTTCATATATAACATGCAATGTAACATCAAATACATCTCATCTTAACATCAACTTTCTAAATTTATATTTTTTTATCTCTTTGTTTCAATTATTAGGCCATGAAAACTTGGTTTTAATTAACATAATTATATGGTTTGTATGCATATTTGAGTGTTTGTATCTTCATGTATAATTGATTGTTTATGTTTTAATCGTTTACATAGAAGATTAATATGGAGTGATTATGTTTTACTTGTTGATATATAGGATTAACATCAAATGCATTTCATCTTCAATTTCTCATTGTTTGCAAAATACCTATAGATATTTTATATTTATATTTCTTCATTTCTCTATTTTAACTATTAGATGATGATAGTCTCAATTAACATAATTATATCATTTTTATGCATAGATATTTTATTTTCAAGATATTCTTATAATGTGTAAGTAATTGTTTGGTTGTTTAAACTATTAAATGATTAGATAGTGATAACTTAACCTCAATTCACATAATTATTTGGTTTTTATGTATAGAGGTTTTCTTTTCAAGTTAGTCTTGTAATTGTAATGTACAAGTAATTAATAGGTTGTTTCAACTTTTAAACAATGAGAATTTAAATTTAATTAACATATTTATTTATTTATTTTAATATGTATAGAAACTTTCTTTTTAAAATAGTTTTCTAATGTGTAATCTAAGATCTTTCCACAACTTCTCTAATACATTTTTTTACCAAGTGTTGAATTCAAAATAATTTTTAGTAAATAAGTTTTATTTTTCAAATTTTCATTTTTAACCTATTACATATAACCACAATACCAACCCTTATCTTACATATAACCACAATACCAAATACTAATCCTTATTTTGCATTAATAAAACACTTTTTTTAATCAAACTGTCTCGCTAGCTATCGGATATTTACATTGTCAATTTTAAATTAGTATATATTTTTATTTAATTTTTAAAACACAAAAAACTCTTATTTTTAGTATGTTCTCTTTACATCAATAACTAGTTGTTAAACCTATTCATTTTTTAACCTTTTGAACGGTCATTTTTCACGCTACATGAAGAGAGCAGGAAGAACAGAACACGAAATTAAACAACAGAGAGAAGGGAAACACATACACAGCTGAATTCAAACTCAGACTGATGCTGAACATGTTAGATACACATGAATTTATAGAAAAATTACAAGCTGCGGGATTGTCTCGAACCCTCCAGAGCTTCCTGCGATTTCTAGAATTCTATTGATATTTTTCTGCAGTCCGCCGTCTTTGCCAACTACCGCAATTAATTCTCTGCTTCTAGATGTCTTCCTATGGCCACTAATAAACATTACAGGTTAATCTTTGTTTTAACACTCCCCCTTAAT
>ML797296.1:291641-311236 GCA_009831015.1 Picea engelmannii | reverse complement strand
TACCACAACAAGCTGTGGGAAAATAATGCAAATAAGTTTATTTATGAGATTTTCAACTGGGTGATGGTGCCCCTGCACATCGCCATTTTTGGTCTTTCGCCACCCCGCATCTCGGATAGCATTGCTGCGAATCTGAGCAGTATTGCGGACTGGTACGTAGAAGAAGAATTCTCCTATTTTAGAGTTTTCGGAGCTGCTGTCCCTCCTCTGGAGCTACCGCTGTTCATCCCCGACAAGCTGGCCTGTCGTGAGATTGCGTGACAAACAGTAATTGGCGGAGTGAGTAAAGAGCTCAAATCGTCATCAAAGAAGGTATGGCCGTTTTTCCCTGTTTGGCTCAATTCCTATTCCTTATTAGATTTTGGACATGCTAAGGCTGAGGATGCAACCTTAGAAGACTTGAGCCTAGTCTCTATTGAGTACAAAAAGCATGATCCGCAGAGAATTGTAAGCACCCATTTGGGAAATTGTGGATTAAATAGGTTTGAACACGAGTGTTCACCCTCAGATGATGTTTTTCGAGGGGCAAGGTCCTATTCGAAAGTGCAATTTCGAATCAGATCTCTAGCACCCAAAGATAGGGCCTCTGTTTTAAAATTTCAGGAACATAGGAAAAGGTGTCTCCTCGTGTAGCTGGGAGGTTTAGGAATTTCCAAGGATAAAGAAAAGGAGGCCTAAAGTTCCGAGGGGAAAACTTCTAACCCCGAAAAACGTCAGGAAGGGGAGCAGGAGAAGAATCCCGAGTAGAAGAAGAGTCCCGAGAAGGAAAAGAATCCCGAGCAGGAGAAGAGTCCCGAGCAGGAAAAGAATCCCGAAACAGAAGAAGGGACTACTGACCCACCCAAGGAACATAGTCCAGAGGTGGAAGTAAAAAACACAGATCCACCAGAGACTCAGAATCCGGAGACAAAGACGAAGGCCTCTGATCCTCCGAAGGAGCAGGGCTCACTCGACACACCAGGAAAGGCGGCGAAGCAAATCGGGGAACCAATCACTTCTGTCACCCCTTTGCATTCAACACAAGGAAGCATCCATGAGGGATGGATATTTGGTGAAGAACTAAGACCTATAAGGGTAGAGGAACTTCCCCCTAATGAATTCTTTTTTGAAAGAAAGAGAAAAGCTGTAGTAAAGTGAGAATTTTATCAAGAGGGAGAGTCCACTGTTAAAAAATTCAAAGTGACGACAGATGGAAAAAACAAGAAGAGTGATCAATTCGCCACAGAGATAGCAGGGATGCTAGGAGCGTATGCGACAACGAACCAATTCTCGGTCGCGATGTTGAAAAATCAGCTCAAGAGAAAGAATCGACTAATCAAGACTCTTGAAGCCCGAGTAGCTTCAGCTGCAGAGAACGCTAAGAGTCAAGCGAGTGGAGAAATAGAGCTGGCCCGATTCGCCAATAAGAAAGAAATCGAAGCCCTCAAAACCAAGCTGGAACAAGCAAATTCAGTGATCCGAGATGGTCGAGTACAGTTGGGTCAGTAGAGGGGTATGATCACACAGCTGCAGGCTCAGTTGGAGGTCGCAGAAAGCAAAGTGATCGACATCGAGATTGTTAAATCCCAAGCAATTGATATTCGGAGCAGGATCTCTTCTGCTCAATAGAATCTGCTAAACAAAGTGGGGGAGATTCGAGAAAATTGCTTGTTAATGCATCGGATCTCTGAAAGTCTGATTGACAAAGAAAGAAATGCAGAAGCTGCTCGGATCGCTTTCCAAGAAGAGATGATTGCTACCAACAATAGGACAGATGGAGTGATTTTCCTCTTCTGAACCGAGAGGCAAATTTTGTATAAATAGATCACAAAAAGAAGAGAGAAGGCTGGACTTTTTGGTATTGACTGTAATAGAGTTTTTACATGAAAGGAGTTAATACAAGCAAATTTGAAGATTCCCGATTCTGTCACGACTGTGTTACAAGTTTGTTTCATTATGTCTTTTGTTTCTTTTCATTTTGCTCTACATAATTGATGTGTATCATTATAATTTAGTACGACCACTACTATAGTGAAGGGATTTTATCTTTCTGTAATTGTTTCTTGTCTTTCCTTTGCACCAGCTATCAGCGGGTGTAAGACCAATTTGCATTTACAGAATTTGATATTTATTTACACTATGTCAATTGTTTCTATGTCAATTTCTTCTTCTGTGTATGTGTGAGTTTTCTGCTGATAGGAACCTTACGTTATCCACAGCTAAATGTTTTTCTCTCATCTTTTACTAAAAAATAATACAGTTACGGCAAAGGGCCTTCAGTTTGCATTCTTATTCTGTTCTTCATGTGAAAATTTCTCTTATTTTCAACCGAATTGGAACAACGTTGAAATCTCTTGTTAAATCATTTCCATACTGGTATTGTTCCTCAATGACTGTCCCTGTAGCAACTCAACCTATTATTCAACTCGGATTATCTAACCAAATACATATCGCTTTAAATCTCTTCGACATAATCCTTAAAACTGCGAACACCCGGGAAGAATTAGAACATTCATGGGCAGCCATTGAACAAGATATTAATATCCAAGAACAGTTGGAAGCTAGACAACGAGAACGTAGGAATCCTCATTAGTTTCCTATACCGAAGGTTAGTGTAATCCTTTATCAACCTTTATCATACTTTCGGATGCCTTGACACTGTACTTTTAAGCCTTAAGTACAGACTCAGGAACAACATTACCCATATTTAATGTTTCAGACCTGTATCCTTACGTGGAAGATGACACAAAAGAATCAGAAGATCAGAAAGAGATTAAGTGGGAGAAGCAGATGCCTGTATCAGAAAATCCACAGATGGATAAGATAATTGATCAGAGGATTGGTAAGAATACCAAGAGAAAGAATTATTTGGAGTATCTGGTAAAGTGGAAGGGACACCCAATAGAGGATGACAATTGGGTAAATGAAGCTGATATCCAGAAGCATGGGAAGTCAGTGTAGGAGCTCATGGATAGGAGTCCATGAATTTTTGTCCATGGGAATATGATGCAGGAGCATCATCAACAAAGCACACGTGGAGAGACAACTCAACACCCTAGGGCGCTTTTTGAATAATTTTGGAATCTTAAACGATGGCATTTCCTGCAAATATTTTTGTTGAACATAATGAAAAATAAAGAAGATCTAAACGCTCAGAAGATGAAGAAATCACATGAGATCTGAAAGTTTCACTCTTAGACTCTAATGTAACGGAACTTAAGTAATAGTTAGTTTTTACTTCGAGTAGATAGGTAGTCGGAGGGAACCCTAGGAGCCCTCTGGTATAAGTAGAGGTGTTGTATGCCCAAATGAGGCTACTGCAAATTAATAAGAGATTGTTGTGATTTAGTTGTTGTTGTTCATCATAGCTATAGCCATTTACATTTGAATGAAGATAATCAGGGGATATTGACCTAATGTGTGGTGTTGTTGTTACTTAAATCTTCTCTATTATTTTGTGTTTCATGAATGTATGAGTTATGCTGTTGAATGTATGAATCTGTGAAACATTAGATATGTTTCACTTGTTTCTCTTCCACGAACCTACGCAAGGAGTGTGTTGATAGAGCCTGGTTAGGCTCCAAACCTCGAAATATATAACTTGAATCTTTGTGTACTGAGTGTGAAAAATGTTTGCAAGGAGTGCGTAGATGAAGTCTTTTGACTCAGAAGCTCAGGAGGAGTAGTTCTAGAAATTACTCGCAGAAGTGTGTACGAAGATCTGTTGCAAGGCGTGTACATATCCAAAATTTGTCTAAGTGTCAAAGAAACCCTTCAAAGAGTCGAAATCTCTAAGAAAGGACAAGTTCCAAAAAAAAATTGGGCGAGAGAAATCCTTCAAGAAGGAGGAGTTTTTAAGTATTTGCAAGTTGAGTGGTCAAGATCCGTTCTGGAGAAGTGTAGTCATTTTAGACCATCAAATCCAAGAGAAGTTGCACGGTGGTTAACCATGAGTTCCTTCAGAAATTTGCAATTTGAAGAATTTGCGCCAAGCAGTAGCAATCTTCCCGAAATCATGAAGTAGATCTGAGCCGTTGGTTGTGGCGAGGATACATGGTAGAGATCCACACGGTTTGAAGAAAGAGTCCTTCAGAGGAAAGAAATTCGAAGGCCGAGCTAGCAGAGTAGATATTGATCATCGATCTGGAAGGACACATGTCACCAGTTCATGAAAGTCGAAGAAGAGTTGAGGGGAAAGAGAGGTCGCCCGAAGCAGTGTAAGGGGAAAATCTCAACCATCGATCAAGAGAGATACATGGCATTTGATCTAAGATTATGGGTACACAATACTTCAGAGAAGAGGAGTGTTAAGACGTGCAGAACTCCTGAAGATCAGAGTCCAGACAAATCACAACAATTGGCTGTGGGAGAGACGAGAATCGTAGATCTGCCCAAGCGAGTTCGCGATTTGGGGTTCAGACAAAAATGGTGCAGTTGTTGTTAAGAACGAAAAAACCCGAAGTTACGAAGTGATCATGAGGTTAAGCCCCAGGTGATATGTGGAAAGGGACTAGTGGAAGGAGCTAATGCTCAAAATATCAAGACTTTAAAGCACTAAGGCAAGGGGCCCGTGGGTACCATACGACCTGCGCCTAAGGTGATAAAAGGGCCTGTGTTTAATTTAGTTTGGGGCCAACAAGGCCTCAAGGAGATAATCCAACTCAGGTAGTTGAAGATCCTTGACCGGGAGGTCACGTAGCCCCGAGGAGAGAAGGGGGGTCTGCATCACTATCTCAATCTTTTCTACCTTAGGGTTTTTTTTGGAGTTAAATGTTCCTCCCCCTTTGCATGGAATTTTTGTTTCTCTTGAAAGCAAATCAACATATAGGTAAATGCTCTAGACAAATAGTTTCCATTCAATAGCTATGTCATCATAATTAGATATGGCCATATCTATCTCATCATTTTTAAAATGGAAGGGTCCAAACATAAAGTCAAAAACCTTTTCTCTTCTCAGGATATTTAACATACATGTTAGACAATTCATTGTGTCTCTCCATGCTTCAACACACTCTTGGAATTTCTTAATAGTGAACTTTTAATCCTAGGAACCACCTGTTTCAACTGTTGCGCCCATGGTAGAGGACACCCCTGTTTCAATTGCGGCCATGGTTTAATGGGTTCAAAGTTGAAATGTTTTTTTGAGGAATGCATACTAACATGAGTGGACGCTAAGTAATGGAAGTCGTGGAATGCACACTCATGTTGAGGAAACCCTTGGAAGGTAACTGAATTTATTTTAAATGATTTAGGGTTATATTGGTATATTTTTCTATAAATCACTTTTGATAAGAAAAGTAAATTAATCTTTATAGATAAAATATTATTTAGTACAAATAACACTTTTACAAAACTTGTCGTGCATTTTTATAAGCACACTCAAGTATATTTGGAGAATTTTTTAACAATGGACTTGAGATTTTTGAGAATTAATGAAAACTTTCCATCCTCTAAATGAGGGGAAGTAAGTACCCGGGGGTTTTCCCCGGACGTTATAACTTGGAAAAAAAATGATTGCTAGAATGTGTCAAGGTAATTTTGAAAGCAAAATTACAAACATTGCAGACTATAATAGAAACACGCACACTCAATCTCAAGTTAAATGGTAAGAAAGATGTCTTGCAAGCATTTGAAATCAATGATAGGTGTGGGAGACTTACAAGTTCTTCAATTTTCTAAGATTTTGGGACTCAGGCAACAACTCAACATACAAGGCTAACTACATATGTGTGTTTCCAAACAACTTGTTAAACATGGGTTCAAGGTTGTTATAAGATATTCCATAGTAGCATCAATCATACATAATGGATTAACACCCATTTTCATTCATCTTATTATGCAAACCATTCAAATGGGCGAAGGAAGAACAATTTAGGGCTTAGGCTAGCATAAGGATGCATAACATGTTAAGGGCATGCATTTTTGTAGTGGAGGTGTGTATTTGTCATTGACAAGGTGTGCATATTCCTCCTCACTATGTAAACATGCAATCCCATTCCCTCAACTTGTAATTTCAACTTGAGACGTGCATTTTTCCCTTATAGGGTGTGCATTTTTGTCAATACCTCGTTTTCATGTAATTTCATAAGGTCAACATACAATTACCAACACAAGGCATGCATTTTTCTTCCAAGGGCATGCATTTTTCATCTGCCATATTTTCATGCATTTTATACCTTTTTCAGCATGGGGCATGCATAATATATCTGAAGGAATGGATGTTTCATAAGCTTATATATCCCTAATATAATCATACCAATTTCACCATTGGGCGTGCATTGCCCTCGGTCTGGCATGCATTTCAACAAGACCAATTTCAACTTGAGACGTGCATTTTTCCCCTACAAGGTGTGAGTTTTCTTCATTACCCCATTTTCATGTAATTTCATAAGGTCAACATACAATTAACAACACAAGGCATGCATTTTTCTTCCTAGGGTGTGCATTTGTCATTTGCCCTGTTTTCATGCATTTTTCCTTTTTAGGGCGTGCATTTTTCACCATGTGGCGTGCATAATTTATCTTAAGGAATGGATGATTCATAAGCATATATATCATTGATAGAATAATACCAATTTCACCATTGGGTGTGCATTTTCGCTGGTTTGGCATGCATTTCAACAAGGTCAGTTCTAATAGTTTGACCTCTTTATTTTACAAGGCATTTTTTACACTTTATGCACAACAAAAGGTTTTTTGTCTAAAAAATCCCACTATGTCCTCTAAAATGCAAGCCTAAGGCATAAAATAGTTTATGCCTTATTGTAGGATGGGTGTGTTACAATTTCCCACCCATCCAATCCTCATTTTTTCCATTACTGATTTTTCATACCAACCATTTGGCAAATAATGGAAGGATTAATTAGGTTTTTGTTGTTTCATAAAACCCTAATTAAAACTTTCTATACTCTCCACATATAAAAATGCATTTTGACACATAAGATATACATGTTTTATCTTTTAAACTTTAATTTCTGCCCTTGTGTAAAATGCATGCCATGCTTCACAAAAATGCATGCCATGCTTCACAAAAATGCACGCCTAGGTCTTAAAACAACTCCAATTTGAGTGATTCAAGTTTTTAAGGGTGTATTAGATAATTTGCACCTGTGTACATATTTTTATTTCCATTTTCAAACATAAATGTGGCTGTTGTGTAAAAGAGACAAAATTTTCCTTATAAATTGAAAGACCAAAATAAAGGAAAGTAACCTAATGGAAATGCATGCCCATGCTTCTATATAGCTCCAAATTTAGTTATAAGAGATTTGAGGTGAATATAATAAAATTATAAATCTACCTATATCACCCTAAGTGTAGTTTCAAATGAAATAGGACTTCTACCTTGAACCAAGATTGAAGACTTTTTATAAAATGGAGGGTAAAACTGTCTTTCTGTAAAATACATGCCCATGACTCATATGACCTCCAAATTCAATGATTCAAATTGTGGAGTTTGTATTTTATCATTTTACATATTGTAATACATTTAGTTCTTCATTTTCAAACCACAACCCTCTTATGTGCACAGAGGGTACAAATGTCCTTGTAAATGAAAAAAAATGCATAACAAAGCATGATGAAAAATGCACGCCTTGCTAAGAAAAATCCATGCATGTTGTTGGTAATTTACATGTTACAAGTTATAGGACTGTGGATATATTGTAAACCCTAAATATTGTATACTAGGGTGATATCTCAAATTTTTTACCTTTCCCTAATTTCAACAATATTGGATTTTGACTCAGTGCAAAAGGTTGGAGGATGCATGCCAACCATTTAACAAAAATGTTTACAAATGTTGGAAGGAAGTTCCCCAACTGTTTGATGAAATGAAAACCACACACTTGTTTCCATTTCCCTTAATTCCTCTCACACAGGGTCATATCTCCTCTTCCTCTCTATTATGTGTATTATGTTGTTTGGCCTATAGAAATGCATTTACAGTGTGAATTTAGTAGAATATATTCATATATTGTACTTATATTGCTTCATTGAATTTTGTTGTAACAATTTTTTTTTGTGTGTGGATTCTGGAACTATTCTATTAAAATATAGTAAAATACAATCATAAATTCGCAGTGTTTATCCCTGTGAATGGACAAAATTGAGGCCTGCCCTTATTGGGAAACTAGGCTGGGAAAATACATGATCATCTTGCCTGCCCTTTGGGGGGAAACCAAACATACAAAAATGGTGAGAGAGATTGTCTGTTTTATTACCGTCATAAGACCAAAAAACTGAAAAATCATAATTGAGAAAAACTTAAAAAAACATAAGCCTAGGAATCATGTATGCTTTCTGGTCATAGTTTGAGGGCCATCCAGAGGAATCTCTTTGGCAATGAGGCAACCACCAAAATTTTTGTCACTGTTGCTGAAGGAGCTAGAGCTGTCCAAGCTTAGTTCCTTGACCAGGAGGTCTATACTCTTGATAAAGGGGGCCATCAATGAATTGTGCTTTCCTGGAGTAGTCTCATTGGTTTGTCTTTTGTAATTCTTCCGAGGACTTGAGGGGATGGGGTGGGATGCATAAGGAGGAGAACTGGTGCTGGGGGAGGGAGGAGCTAAGGGAGGAGGGAGAGTGGGGAGAGCGAGTTGAACTATGAGGGATTTGATCAAAAACCCCGGGAGGTTGAGGAGGGTGAAAGAGAGCAAGTTTTTTACCACCTAGTAACTGTGTCAGTGTCTGGAGGTGCGTCAGGAGGTTGGGAGAGAGCCTGAAACTTCCTCTTCCCAATCGTATAAAAATTGTCGAAGAGAGTTGGGGGCTGAGCAATCATATCCATCTTGGTTTGCCATGACGGGTGAGGAGGAGCTATTGATGCACTCCCGCCATGACAACTTCTCCCCAAGGTGGGGGTGGCACGCTTGCGGGGAGGTATGAGTAAGAGCTTGAGATTGCAGGGCTCTGCGAGGGGGGGGAAGCCACCACCTTCTACAAAGAATATAGAACTCCCACCTACAAAGAAGAAAGAGCCACCGCTTGCAGAGAAAAATGGAGGAATGACGGGGAGGGTCGAGGATAACAGAGTGACACAAGCCGTGAGGAGGGGGGTTCAAATCACTATCCTTCAATTCTACCATCTTCTGCATGTGCGTGGACTGGTGCAACGTACTGTGGCCATGGAGGTGAGGAGCGAGAGCAATTGGTAGAGTAATGGAGCGAGGGCTCAAGAGGAGAGGTCATTTGGTTAGCATGAGGGGAGGGTGAGGTGGAGCGCACAAAGTCTTTGGTTTGTGCGCCGAGGGGTCTCGTGGTGACCACCAGGTGGACGGGGGTGACATCCACATCTGGGGGATTTTGTTGTAATAGTTAATTACAATGTCATATAACATTACTCTAGAGGAAAATGATAGGACACTTCAAAGGTTATTTGCGGCATTGGAAGCAAAGGGTGATAAGACATGTTATTTCCCTTTCAATCAATGTAGGGGCTTCGATAGAAGAAGATTTTTAATAACAACAACTGAAAGGCATTGTAGAGACTTTGGACACATTGAAGGGGGTATGAATATCATCCCTTGGTAAGTTCGTACTCATTATATGTTTTTGTATTGATTTTATTCATAGAACTTCCTATCCTTTCAATATTCATTACATACACTAATATTTTTTTTTTCAGTGGCAGAATCAACAACTGGGCTTGTCTCGTACTTGTGTGACATAGGGTCAATTTCGACCACTACCAATATAACCTCCAGGTGCCATATGTATGCCCCTTCCGTAGGAAATTGTAAATCATGGGGATTTGAACTCGAAACCTCATCCAACATAACACTTCATATCACGACACTTGCCAATTGAGCTACCCCTTGGGGGCTGTTACATACACTAATATCATTTGATTGATTGTAATTATAAAGAAAGGGCATCCTAAGTGAAATCTTTGGAATGTGCTAAGTAGTAGTAGAAATAATGTTGTACACACTAAGGAACATGGAGCGAATGTTGGAGATCAAGTTATTCCTATGGAAGGAGATGACATTGATAATAGTACAATTGAGAATGATGGTATAAATAGATTGATCCAAGACACCTTTTCTCCAATGGATGATAATTTTTATGATGTTTATTGTATCTAAAAATTATTGTTGTAATCTCATTTACTTTTCATAATTGTCTTCAAGGCATTAATGGGATTCCACGAGGAATGAAAATACAGCCTATAGAATTCAACAGGTTTCCCTACTATGAGAACCTACAAATATCCCATTTGTTTGATACAATGCATATCGAGAAGAATGTAACATAAAATTTATGGAGAATCTTAGATGGAAGGAGTGACAAAGAAAAAAATGACAAAATTTGTAGTGACATTCAAGAAGCCAATCATGCAATGAAAAATGTGATTAATTCAAATAGCGATGGACATCGAGATAGTCTTCCATGGTTATTTACAGAGAAACAAAGCAATGCTGTAAAAGAGGTTATTAGGAAAATTAAACTTCCCATAGGATTTGCTTCAAACATAAATAATATCTTAACAAAGAAAGGTGAATTTGGTGGGGTAAAAACTCATGACTAGCATACCTTCATTAAGGTAATTATTTTGTTATATTTCTATATTGGTATACATATTTTTGGTATTTTTTATTTACTTTTTTGTTACAATATGTTCTACCTCTATCTCTTCCAGACAACTTTGACAACAACATAAAACGAGTCATATATGATATTGGAAAACACATGAGGTAAGTAACGATTTATATGAAAAATATTCGTTGCAGAACTTGTTCACATATGTTTTACTTGCAATGTATATACTTAAACATGTGATTTGATTGCATCATGTGTAGGTGGTTGTCATCTAAAGAATCCCACAAAGAAGATATAAAGTATTAGGGGAGATAACTCCCTCACCTAATGTGTGAAATGCAAAAGCAACTACCTCTGACATTTTTCAATGCACAAGAACACTACCTCTTACACCAAGTTGACGAGATTGAAATGTGTGGACCTATACACATAAGGTCAATGTGGATGGTGGAGAGGCATTTGAAATCATTGAAATTATTTGTTAGAAAAAGAGCATGTCCTGAGGGTTCTATGGTGGAGGGATATATGGTATTTCAATCCTTGATGTATATTAGTCAATATCTTCCTAAATTAGCAACATATATGAATGTGCCTCTTATTTGGGATGTCAACTCCATCAAGAAATTTGAAGGGGAGTTGCTATTGGGGAAAGGTAGAATGAGGAAAGTGAAAGGTAATTAGATCGTAGATATCTACAATACTTTTGTTTATTCCTTTTTATCTATATCGTACCTATTTAATTTTTATTCTTCCATCAATTATTAAGCTTTGCCAGGGTACCTAATTATTGATGAATTGCTATTTTTTTCATATAGCTGGTCGAGAATGGGATGCACTACATTTATACATTTCAAACAATCTTGATTAAACATAGCGACCCATTCCCATAATGCACTACATTTATACTTTGCAAACAATCTTGATTAAAAAAAAACATCATGAGAATGAAACACTACTGGTCGAGAGTGGGATGCACTACATTTAATCAAGATTGTTATTTTTTTAATCAAGAACGGGTTGCTACATTTAATCAAGATTGTTATCATGGGAATGGGTCGCTACATTGGTTAAAGATCATCGTAATCAATATATGATTTAAATGAAAAACCAACAATCATATTCACCCACATTGTTTTACTTATTTTCCATTATATTAATGTATGTTGTTTGTTATTTTCTTAAAATATTTACTAATTCCAAATATGTTAATTAATTGACAATGCATTTTTTACGTGTTGGGCATAACCCAGTTTAAACACCACAAGGCTATGTGGTGCAATGGTCATAAAAAGTTGGATGACAAGAAACAAACCTTTGATTGTGGCATAACTGCAATATTTTAGGTCACTAATGTTTCCTCTAGAAGTGACAAGCATCCAAAGGTATTTGAAAATAGATATTATGGGTATTTGAATGATATACTTGAATGTGACTTTAAATCTTTTAAATTAGTCATGTTCAAGGTCAAATGGTACATGTTATGAATGAATGAACGTGATCCTGAAAGAATTTTTATTGAGCATGAGAATGGATTTACCATTTTTAATACAAGGACGCTTGAGACAGGAACCGAGCTTTATGTTCTTCCAAGCCAATGTGAGCATGTCTTTTACTCAAATGTTCTAGGTAAAGTGGGATGGTCATATGTTGTTAGATATGATCCAAGAGGAAGGCCTGTAAAGTATAATGTAGTGGAAGAAGAAAATATTGAAGAAGAAGATGATGCATAGGAGGAAGTATATGTGTTAGATGAACAAGACGAAGAAGACGAAGAAGACAAATAAGTTGAGCTAGATGTAGATGGAAATTTTCTCGATGATGATATCAACGATGAAATTATCTAAAATGACACTGATGATGATGTTGCTATGCCCAATCCTTTCAGCGTCGATTCTGAACCGTATGATAGAGATTTGGAGGTGGACGAAGAAGAAGATCAATGATATTGAATTGTTGAAATATAGGTCGAGGTACGTGATTATATATTTTCTATGATTTATTCTCTTTAAAGTATTTTCTTATATGGGTTGATTGTTTGTTGCTAAGTTTTATGCCATATTATTATATGTATCATTGGTTGGTTAGAAGTCATTGACCTTGATTTCTCTCATAACCCACCAACCTATAACCTCCTAACCTATTTTGAGCACGTGCCGATTGATTTTAACTATCGGTAAATATTGATAATCTACCACAAATTTTTAACCCTCCATCTAGTAACCTTGGTAACTTTCTAACCCTTCACCCTCATCCACAATGGAAACCATGTGCATTCTCCAAAACCACTAACCAGGCCCTAAATAGAATTTTTGAGATGCAAGTATCATATGGCAACCATTATAACATTTAGCACAATTTCTTTTTTGGTGGACATGGTTTAGGCTTAGGGGTTAGGAGTCAGGGATGGAGGGGTTAGGGGGTTTAAGGGTTAGGAGTGATGGATGGAGGGGTTAGGGGGTTTAAGGGTTAGGAGTCAGGGATGGAGGGGTTAGGGGATTTAGTGACTATAGGGGGTTAGGGGGGTTTACGACTTAAGGGGGTTATATATAACTATATAAAACATATTATTTATGAATTTAAATATAAATTATATTACAAACAAATAACAATTAAAAAATAAACAAAAAATAAAACAAATATAAAATAAACAAAACTAAAAAAACAAAACTCAAAGATGAAACACAATATGGCACCGAACCCAAAACCAAATAAATCCACTCAAAACTCGCTAACCATTGGATTGATCTACCCCACCTGCTAGTACATAAAGTGCACATAGGAGCAACTTGCGACATTTGCATTGGATCGACCCCACCTGCCAATAAGGAGAGTCTGCAGAGGAGCAGACCTAGACAAAGAGAGACCAACCCCACTTGTGTGTCCAAGGAGGGATTGACCCCACAATGTCTTCAATATGTAGCTTTGTTGCTAATGTAGATAAAGAATGTAGATCCTATAGTTGTTTGTTCAATATGAAATGGTTTACAATGGCTCTGTTTGAGTTTAATTCACATCAATTTTGCCCTGTCATTCAATCCTAACTTTAGGTTCGATACCTTTTATACTGCATTTGTTTTCCGTATTTTTGTACACACAACAAAGAACAAATAGGGTTTGAAATAAAAATTTAATAGACATGATCAGACCAAAAATATAGATCCAAGATTGATGGTCTTAGTTTATTTCGGCCAATGAAAGTGCATGTTGGATAAAAAGGGGTCAGCGACCTAAATTATAAACCATTTTATTAACGATTGATAACATTCCATATCCTTATTCATTTCGATACACATGGGTGGTATTATGAAACCACTTTAGCTTTCCCCCAAAATGAGTGAGTAGATGACATCTAGCTCGATGATGTAAACCAAATAAAAAAGGCGTTGCACCAATGTAATTCAAAGGTTTAAAAAAAAGTAAAACAATAAACCTAGCCCAAAGGTAAATGCACACAGTAAACTCTGTTACGAGTACAATAGGCTCTAGTAAAAGCAATTAAATTCTCCTTCAACAAATAAGTTCGGGTATTGTTCTCATTTTCTTATTTCAAATATGTTCTTATTGCTTAAAATAAGGATAGATGGAGAAAGCTAGTCAATATTATGAACCATTAGCCTTTGATGAAAAATTCCTAATTGATAGTGATTGTGAAAATTTTGAAACCGTTATGTGACAATTTGATCCTTATGAGTTAAGTAAGTTAGCCTGTGATAGATTTAGGGATTTGTATGCTTATTTACATATCTATGAGTTGAACTTAGGTAAATTCATAATTCCCTAAACCTATATTTCTGAAAAAAGGGCCATGATATTTGAAAATGGGTCCATTATATTCTATATCAATGCCGAGTCTATTACAAAAATGCCATCTCTTCCCAGAAACCTTAACTCTAAGACTTGGAATCAATGAAAGGATTTGGGTGTTAATGTTCGCACTTCTATAATTATGGATGCTACAAAGTTATTAACAAATAAGAATTAGGCTCAACATCCTCAAATTAAATGTAGTTCAATTCAGAGAAGTACTGAAACCTTCATGAAAATATACAAGGAATTAGTTGAAATGGAACTACCTTCATGTTAGGATAAAAATAAAATTTTTATTCAACAAGAAGCATACAAAGATATGATAATAAAAGCAAGGGATGATATAAATAATTTTCAAGTTATGGATGGTGTTTTGAAAGGTCAAACTATTGCCTGCAAGTTAATAGATGATTTTCATTTATTATGGAAAATCAAAACTTTATTTCCTAATATTCCATCATATGATAGATATATGGAGCTTGATATAGCTTCCAGAAAAATGGTTAAAGCTCGAAGAAAAAATGTTTGGAACTAGCCAAACCCATACCTTGTTAGGAATTTTTTCCAAATGTACTGTCTTCTATACTCTGTTCTATACATGTCTATACTCTGTTCTATACATCCATATACTATGTTCTATAAGGGAAATGCAAATAATGACTTGGTTTTAAAAACAAATATTCATTTTTTGGGTATTTCATCATCACTTGTCCTTCTTGGCCTCATGGTTCATCATTGTAATGGCATACAAAGAATTTATGGAACATAAAATGACATTTTTATAGAATAAAGAATGGCACATTAGCATGTTTATGGAATAAAGAATGACACTTTTTTTCTTTGATGAAAATATGGTATAGATGAGATTTTTCAGGAGAGGTATGAGTTTAAAAAAATTATGCACAAATGAATGGAGTTTGTAGGAAGATGAATGTAAATGGATGTTGATACAATCTCTAAGATGGACGTTGACACCATAAATTCAAACATTATATAAGATGGATGTTGACACCATAACTTCATACATGGATGTTGATACATTGTATGGATGAATGCAATATGTTTGGTACGTACAAATCAACATATTTTTACTCACACTCTTTCTTTCATTTACCTTTAAATTTTGTTTTGATACTTTCTATGCATGAGTTGTACTATGCCACTTTCAATTACTTTCTAGTAGATATATTGGGTATGGGGAATTGAGAGTGATGCAAGCAGGGGGGAGGGGGGAAGGGGGGAAAATGGGCTTCCACCTTTATGTGGTTGGCCCTATTCAATAGATAATAATTTATTCTTGAAACCAAGAGAAGATCATTCAAGAATTCTGTTTTACTCTTTCTAGAGTCTCGTACATGTTGATATGTCTTTTATTTATTTAATTATTATTCAATCATATAACCTTTTATTCTTTTATGATTTCTGTAGGTCTTCCCAATGGAAATGAAACTAACAACTAACCTATGTGTGATGAGGTTGTACAATCTCCTGCCTCATTGAGCTCATGGACACATGTAGTTATTACTCATTTTTCCACTTTAGTTAGTGTGTGTGCACGCTTGCCAAAGATTCATGTGTATTTCACCCCTTTACTAAATTCTAGGCACAAATCACCCTAGTATACAATCTTTAGGGTTTACAACAAATCCACAGTCGTGTAACTTGTAACTTGTAAATTACCAACACCATACATGGATTTTTCTTCTTAGGGTGTGCATTTTTCATGATGCCCTGTTTTCATGTATTTTTATACATGTTTTTTCATTTACAAGGCAAATTTTAGCCTGTACGCACACTAGAGGGTTTTATGTTTCAAAATGCACAACTAAAGTATGAATAGATGTAAAATGATAAAATTCAAACTGCACAATTTGAACCACTGCATTTGGAGGTCATATGAGTCTTAGGTGTGCATTTTAGAGTAAGCCGGTGTTACCCTCCATTTTACAAAAAGTCTTGAATCATGGTTCAAGGTATAAGTACTTAGTCATTTTAAAATGCACTCCGCATGAAATATATAGATTTAGAATGTTATTGAATTCACCCCAAATATTAGATTACAAAATTTAGAGCTATATAGAAACATGGACGTGCATTTACATTGGGTCACTTTTTGATGTTTTGGTCTCTCAATTTACAAGGTAGACTTTGCCTCTTTTACACAATGATCACTTTTATGTTTGCAAATGAAAATATAAATATGTAGACATGTGTAAAATTATCTAAGACGCCCTTAAAAACTTGAATCCCTCAAATTGCAAGTGTGTAAAGACATGGGCACACATTTTTTTTTAAGTCTGGCATGCATTTATGCACAAATGCAAAAAATACAGTTTAAAAGGAAAACGAGTATTTTGCTCATTTAGGTATTCTATTTTAGTCTTTCTAGAGTCTCGTACATGTTGATGTGTTTTTTTATTTATTCAATTATTATTCAATGATATAACCTTGTATTCTCTAATGATTTCTATAGCTCTTCACAATGGAAATGCAACTAACAACTAGCCTATGTGTGATGTGGTTGTACAAGCTCCTGCTTCATCGAGCTCATGGACACATGTAGTTAGTACTCATTTTGCCACTTTAGGTAGTGTGTGTGCATAGTTGCCAATTATTCATGTATATTTCAACCCTTTACCAAATTCAAGGCACAAATCATCCTAGTATACATTCTTTAGGGTTTACCACAAATCCACATTCCTGTAACTTGTAACTTGTAAATTACCTACACCATACATGGATTTTTCTTTCTGGGGCGTGCATTTTTCATCATGCCCTGTTTTCATGCATTTTTTTTTCCATTTACAAGGCACCTTTTAGCCTTTACGCACACTAGAGGGTTTTAGGTTTCAAAATGCACAACCAAAGTATGAATAGATGTAAAATGATAAAATCCAAACTCCACAATTTGAACCACTCAATTTGGAGGTCATATGAGTC
This sequence comes from Picea engelmannii, assembly GCA_009831015.1. NCBI lineage: Eukaryota > Viridiplantae > Streptophyta > Pinopsida > Pinales > Pinaceae > Picea > Picea engelmannii. Next base: position 293,971 of record ML797296.1, on the reverse strand, counting down.
TTAGGCGTGCATTTTATAGTAAGATGGTTTTACACTCCATTTTACAAAAGATCTCGAATCTTGGTTCAAAATAGAAGTCCTTAGTCTTTTTTAAATGCACTCCAGATGAAATATATAGATTTGGAATGTTATTAACTTCACCCCAAATCTTAGATCACTAAATTTGGAGCTATATAGAAACATGGGTGTGCATATCCATTAGGTCACTTTCCACTGTTTTGGTCTCTCAATTTACAAGGTAGAATTTACCTCTTTTACACATCAACCACTTTTATGTTTGCAAATGAAAATCTAAATATGTAGACATGTGTAAAATGATCTAAGACACCCTCAAAAACTTGAATCACTCAAGTTGCAAGTTTGTAAAGACCTGGTCGTGCATTTTTGTGAAGCCCGACGTACATTTATGCACAAATGCAAAAATTATAGTTTAAAAGCAAAACAAATATCTTTCTCATTTAGTTATTCCATTTTAGTCTTTCTATAGTCTTGTACATGTTGATATGACTGTTATTTATTTAATTATTATGCAACCATATAACCTTGTATTCTTTTATGATTTATATAGATCTTTGCAATGAAAATGCAACTAACAACTAACCTATGTGTGCCGTGGTTGTACAAGCTATTGCCTCATCAAGCTCATGCACAAAGGTAGTTAGAACTCATTTTACCACTTTAGTTAGTGTGTGTGCACAGTGGCCAAAGATTCATGTATATTTCAACCCTTTACTAAATTCTAGGCACAAATCACACTAGTATACAATCTTTAGGGTTTACAACAAATCCACAATCATGTAGCTTGTAATTTACCAACACCATATATGGATTTTTTTTCCTAGGGCGTGCATCTTTCATCATGTCCTGTTTTCATGCATTTTATGCATTTACAAGGCATCTTTTAGCCTTTTTGCACACTAGAGGGTTTTAGGTTTCAAAATGCAAAACTAAAGTATGAACATATGTAAAATGATTAAATCCAAATTCCACAATTTGAACCACTAAATTTGAAGGTCATATGAGTCTTAGGTGTGCATTTTACAGTAAGATGGTTTTACCCTCCATTTTACAAAAGTCTTGAATATTTGTTCAAGGTAGAAGTCCTTAGTCTTTTTAAAATGTACTCCAGATGAAATATCTAGATTTGGAATGTTATTAAATTCACCCCAAATCTTAGCTCACTAAATTTGTAGCTATATAGAAGCATGGGCGTGCATTTCCGTTTGGTCACTTTCTACTGTTTTTCTCTCTCAATTTACAAGGTAGACTTTGCTTATTTTACACAACAACCAATTTTATGTTTGAAAATGAAAATATGAATATGTTGACAGGTGTAAAATTACCTAAGATGACTTTAGAAACTTGAATCACTCAAATTGCAGGTGTGTAAATATCTGGGCATGCATTTTTGTGAAGCCCAGTGCGCAAATCACCCTAGTATGCATTCTTTACGGTTTACAACAAATCCACAGTCATGCAACTTGTAACTTGTAAATTAACAACACCATACATGGATTTTTCTTCCCAGGGCATGGATTTCTCCTCATGCCTTGTTTTCATGCATTTTTATGATTTTTTCCCTTTATGCATTTTTTTTTGCATTTACAAGGAAAATTTTAGCCTTTATGCACAACAAAGGGATTTTGGTTTCAAAATGCACAACTAAAGCTTGAATAGATGTAAAATGATAAAACCTAAACTCCATAATTTGAACCACTCAATTTAGAGGTCATATGAGTCTTAGGCATGCATTTCACAGTAAGACAGTTTTACCCTCCATTTTACAAAAAGTTTGGAATCTTGGTTCAACGTAGAAGTTCTTAGTCATTTTAAAATGCACTCAATATGATATATATAGATTTAGAATGTTATTAACTTCACCTCAAAACTTAGATAAATAAATTTGGAGCTATATAGAAGCATGGACATGCATTTCCATTAGGTCACTTTCTACTGTTTTGGTCAATTTACAAGGTAGAATTTGACCCTTTTACACAACAACCACTTTTATGTTTGCAAATGAAAATCTAAATATGTAGTCATGTGTAAAATTGTCTAAGACACCCTTAGAAACTTGAATAACTGAAACTGCAGGTGTGTTAGATCTGGCTGTGCACTTTAGTGAAGTCTGGTGCACATTTCTGCACAAAGCCATAAATTATAGTTTAAAAACAAAACATCTATTTCTTAAGTGTGAATGTGCATTTTTAGATGTGGAGGCTCTGACAAGATTGGATTAGGTTTTTATGCAACAATAGAAACCATAATCCTAATAATCTATATTGTCATATACCGAGAACATTGTTCAATGCGATTTTTTTTTTTTTTTT
>ML797296.1:269717-291376 GCA_009831015.1 Picea engelmannii | reverse complement strand
GCGTCGAAAAATGAGTCAAATGTACTAGTGTGAGGTTGATATCTTTTGGAGAAATCTTTTAGTATGGATGTAACATTGTTTTTATTTGCAAATAGATCCAAGTAAGATGTAAATGCAATGCGAATTGTTGATGTGTTATTTTTCTTATTAGCAAAATTTGTACCATACCAACTTCTTGTGATCCGTGACGCAATTTTTTGATGCAATACAATGAAAAGAGGTTTGTAATTATGTAATGAGGACATGGAAACATGATTTGGTTTAGTAGGAAGGAAATAAAAATTCGTAAATGTCTAATAAGAATATGGAAATATGCCAATATGTATTATGATGTATATGTATCTCAGAGTCCATATGCTAATATGTATTATGATTTATATGTATTTCAGAGTTCAAGTAGCAGACAACTTGTATCATGATCGGTCCAATATGTATTTAATATAAAAAAATTGGTTTGTTCATTGTTTGCATTTGACCATACATGATCAATACATGTTTTTTGTACATGATTTTTTTTGTCTAAGAAGAGGTGGAAATTGTAATTGCACATGTAGTTTTGCAATTTTTTTGTCTGCTCATTGCATCGAGACATGTCAATATTGAAGTCTCCTATAATGATTATGATTTTGTTTGATTGAAAATTGCATAATTCTTTTGTAATGGTACTCATTATGTTGTTCATAGTTGGATGTAGTACAATATAGATGTTCACTATTGCAATATGTGATCCATGGACTATTACTTTTGCTACAGGAATCTCTATAGTTTGTTCTTCAAAGTGCACATGTTCTAATATTGTTAGATGTTTTTTGACTAATATCATCAGCCGATGTTTACTACAATTTGGTATGCAATTGAAACTTGCAAATTGTCCATTTTGCATGTGTACTGTCATGTATGTTTTTTGCAAGCACAAAATATCAGATTGCATTGTGTCATGGTCATTTAGTATGCCATTAATATGTGCATGTAAACGACACGTGTTCAACGAAAGAATTGAGATGGATTAGTCTTTCTAGTATTTTCTTTTATGCTCTGTGAAATATGTAAAATGTCATGTATGCTTGTACAATGGATGAAATTGCATGGTTCACATACTAGAAACTTGTGAGGAAAAAGGGATAAGATGTATGCGTCTCTTTCCTATGTAAACAATAATTCATCCACTGTGTTTGATTTTCATCTGAAGGGAAATCAAATGTACAAGTCTATGGAAAATGAATTAAATGGATGATTCTGTATCACATATATGATGGGGTAATTTGTACATGTTGGGTTATCTCCAATTAATGCATATGTAGATAGCCTATAGAATTCATGACCAAGTTTTTCAAAATGATACGAATTGAGTGAAGAGTTTATTCACTCAGGGAGCTGTTGATTCCCTTGCATTTCCATAAATCAAGAGTTGGAAAATGGGAGGATTTATCATGAAGAATTCCACCGATCAAGCTTAAGAAATTCATTTACAGAGTATTTGAAGAATCAAATGCTTCTTATTCTATAGCCTACTATGGAACCTTGTGGTGGAACCCTGATGTGAGAAATCAGACTTCCCGAAACTCTCAACTAGTTTGTAGAGTTAGTGGGGGACAAGAAGAGTCCTGGCAGGGCCATGGTGGAGGGTAGTAGTGGCAAACACTTTAAGTCTGAGGCGAAAGGGCAGTTTCCAGGTAGGATGGCCACACCAATCTTATGTGGGTGCCACACGTAATGACCCTCATCGGTGGAGGGTCTGAAGTTGGCATGGAGATGCCAAGTGGAAATTTACCACTGGAAGTCGGATTCAGGAAGGTCATTTGGGTATTTTGGCACGTTAAAGCTCACACAAATTTAAGCTCGAAAAGGATTTGGACTGTTAGATCGAAAATTCCTTAGCCGTTGAATCATTCGATAAAGTGATTTCGGGGGAATTTGTTTAGAAATTCCATCGGTGACTTTACGTTTCCGAAGTGGTTAGATCAACTGAGTTAATTGTCGTGTATATTTGAACCCAAAATGATTGGGGGTCGTCATATCATATAGATATCAACTGTTAGATCTATCAAAGAATAAAAAATCCTATTAAAGATTGTCCAAGTTTGAAACCTTCTTTGATCTAGGTTATTGATTAGCACGATTATTGACTGTTTGATCTATCAGACGAGCACATTGTCTCGTAGGAGTGAGGAGTGGAAAAGAATTTCCATGTTAGAAAATGGTCACGTAAGAGCCACATCAACTGAGTGACAAGTGGAGGCCCCTCATTGGGTACACATCAATGAGGATAGGTGAATACATGAAGGACGTGTGGCAGCTGGTAGAGGTGGGACCAATAGTTTCCATTAGTAAGTGTGGAGGGGAACATATAAAGTGCCAAGGATAAATCTTGACCATATGATGGGTGTCGAGATTAGATCTTGACCGTCCTTTGGAGATCAATAGTCGGAAAAACCTGTTCAGGAGACCGTTTTTGGAAGGCCTAGTTGGGGAAACATTTCCGAAGAAGTGATCCCAAATGAACGAGTCTGATAGACTTGTAGGAAACAAACTTTAGAGAATAATTGTGAAGCTGGGTAATATGCACTTCAGATGGGAAAATTCCAATGGAGAAACCCTAATAGCTTTGCGGGTTTTGAACTTTGGAAAGAGTAATGAATGGGTTAAGCCAACATTTCGACGATGGGACTTCCATAGACTTGCAAGATATCGAATTTGGGATGATTTTACCCATTGGGTGAAGTCTGATGGAGGAAGTCCGACAATGTTGTAGGTTTCAGACTTCGGGAAAACCCCAAGGCGTGGTGTAGCATGACATTTCGATGGGATGAAACTGAGAGCCACTATTCAACAATGTTACAAGCTTCAGATTTTGGGAAGATTAGTAAGCATGGTAAGTTGACTGTGCTGATGGAGATTTTCTGAAGGGGTAATCCTGATAATGCGAGCCTAATAGTTTCGTGGGATGGGGACTTATGAAATATTCAAGAAGAATATCAATTGGACACTTCGATGGGAATTTTTGTAAGGATAATTTTGATAACAATGCGAGGTTTGAAAGCTTGAAGTGTTGTGTCTGAGGGTATAACAATAGGACATGTCAGCTGGTGGCCAGATGCGAGGTCAACAATTCCATGTTAGCATGCCGAACCGTATGCCACAACAGAGGAAATGTCAACACATGGTGACATAAATGCTACGTCAGCTTGTTGAGTTAGCATGCTAAGTTAGGAGGCATGTGAATAGGGCCACATTGGTAGGAATGATGGTGGGAGATATTGGATGACAGAACTAGGAGAAGGAACCATGACAAATCCAGAGATCAGGGAAGCTAAAAATTCTCAAAAAGGGATTTTAATAATATCTGGAGTTTGCATGCCACACCAGCATATCGAGTCAGATGCAATGTGAAAATAGGGTGTCAAAGGTTTTATGTAAGCATTCTAGGTTGGGAGGTATGTTAACAAGGGGTACTCATCAGTATGCCAAAGTGGAAAGCCATAAAGTGGAGGCTGGATGATGGAACTGGGAGGTGATACCTTAACCATCCCAAAATCCGAAAATTAGAAGATTCTTGAAAATGGATTTTTGTGAATAGATGGATTATGGATACCACGTCAGTGGGATGAGTCAGATTCCATGCTATCACCTCTGTCGAGTGTCATGACAACATCGGTCTGTTAATGGAGCTATGTTGGCCGGTCATAAGGTGGGGGTCAGATGGTCAGAACCAGGAAGCAAAACTTGGACCATCCGAAAATTCAAAAGATCTTAAAAACGACCTTTTACCAAATAGCTAGATCATGGGTGTTGTGAGACTAGGTCGCATCATGCCACATCGACATACATATGTCATGCCACATCAACAAGTGTCCATGTCAATGTTTTTCGGATCACTGATGAACTATAGAAGTAGATCAAGGTAAATGGATAGATGGGATCTCACCTGGGCAAAGCACCAGATGGTGGAACCAGGAGGTGAACTATCTGAAAATCCAAAAATCAAGAGTTTTCGATAAATGGGTCGTTCAAAAAAGTCATATGTTGGATGCTGGATGGTGGAACGGTGCAGTGGAATCTTGGCCATTCGAAATTCTGGATATGCGAGATTTCTTAATATGGGATTTTTGTAGAATGCCGGATGCAGGATGTGGAATCTTGAAGTGACAAAATCTTAACCCCCCTGAAGTGGAAGGACGAAATCCAAGTGGATGGACACTTCATCCTGACGTGGATGTCACATACTACAAACCCTAGACCACGTGAGCATCTGAGTCTAATGAGGAGGTGCCGGGTGGAGGGTGACATGTGGAGAGGACAAGTGTCTTTTCGTTGTGAAGTCAGGACAAAGAGACAAGGTTATCAATTGAGCACCTTGAAACCTCCTATTAATCTCGATCGTTGGATTGAATAGATCGCATCCATTATATCAGTTAGGATCATGTGACCCCTTTAAAGGTCGAGCACCTTAAAATCCTACTAAAGATATGGGTTGTTGATCAATGTGATTCTTCATCGTCTGATTCAACAAACGTGCAAATTGTATCCCAACGGTATAACGACAAGGGGATGGTACCCACTCATTTTGCAGCCAATGTTTTAGTGACAGATGGAGGCCCGTCATTGGATACACTTGAACAAAGGTAATGAATAAGTGCATGCCATGTGGCAATCAAGTACATGTGGGACTCACCTAAGTAGTGAAAGGAAAATCTGGAGATCCAAAAATTTGGGCTTTTATTTAAATGCACTTATACAAAAGTCTAGATCTCGGGTGAGGAGGAACCATGCGGGTGGAAGCAGGATATCCAGAAATATGGAAATCTAGGGATTTCAATAAATGAGAGTTTAATAAAGTTCTAGATTTTCGATGTCGGATATTCGAAATACTAGAGGGTGTCAAATGCGCAAATATTTGGAGGATTGGAAATCCTGGATATCTAGCTCTGTGTACCTTTGGAATGAGACCCATCTGTGGAGAAAAGGGAGGATCCATGTCAGCGAAAAAGTTCATGGTAGGTCCACATGGATGCCCAGTGCACTGATGATGTCAAATTGTACATGTGGAGCAGTTCCATGTGGATTCCACGTGGACATTATGACATCATTGTAAGTGTAAATGATGGAGATAATAGGTTGATGGGATGTGCGGGTCCCACCCCTTGGCTTTATATCTATGGGATACAACTTGCACGTATTTTGGATCAAATAGTGAAGAATCACACTGATCAATGGTCCAAATATTTAGCAGGATTTCAAGGTGCTCGACCTTTAATAGGGTCACAAGATCCCAACATACTTGACGACTGAGACCTGTTCGATTTGATGACCTAGATAAATAACGAGCTTCAAAGCTGCTCCATCGTTAACTTCTCCTCTTCATCCCAACTTCACTATGGAAGGACATCTGTCCTCTTCCACTTGCCATCCTCCATCTGGCACTTCCATGTTGGGTTCAATTCCTCACCCCACCTGGGGAATTATACATATGTAGCTCCAACATTAGGGTGAGATGTTTTCCCATCCGACATCTGCCCTTCCTCGTCATGCTTAAGGTTCCATTGCATGTAGAGACTCCACAACTGGAAATCCGACAATTGACTTTTCACAAAATGTCCCTTTTTAAGAAATATTGAATTTCTGGATAGTTCGAGTTCCACCGCACCATTCCACCATCCGGGATTTGAGTTTTCTATAAAATCCCCTTTAAATGAAACTCTATATTTCTGGATTTCCGAATGGGTCATGGTTCCTCGTTCCAAATTCCGTTATCCAGAGCTTACAACGGTAATATCCCAACCATCCATTTTGCCTCAAGATATGCTCCTTGAAATCTGTCGGCGAACCTGTCTATGTTGACGTGGTGACTTTGGGGATGTGGCATGCCATGTGGTGCTTACATCACATGATGCGACACTGCTCGCATGGCATCCGAAATCCGTCTTTTTACAAAAAGAGATTTTCAAGAATCTTCATATTTTCGGATTTTTAAATGGTCTGAGTTCCACCTCCTGATTTCACCATCCAGCCTCCACCTTACGGCTTGTGATCATGCTTCCATTGATGTGCCTATAATATAGTAGCACCTGGGACAGGTTCTAGCGTGGCATCTGACATGGCACGCTAACATGGCATCCAAGATTCATAATTTTACAAAAAGTCCATTTACAAGAAACTTTGGATTTTTTGATTTTTGGATGGTCCTAGTTGCACTTCTCGGTTCCACCATCTAGCCTTCGCCCCGTGACCTGCTGACGAGACAAATTGTTGTCATGTCTTCTAACATGTCATGCCAATGTGGCACGTTGACCCAAAAACCGATGTGGCACTTATGGCTCCATAGGTTGACATGTCAACTAACCCAACACATCGACGTGGCACTACTGACGTGGCATCCAGAATGTGACTTCTTTGAAAAAATCTATTTTTGAGAAATTATGGATTTCTGGATCTCCAAATGCTAATGGTTCCTTTTCCTAGTTCCGTCATCTGGTATTCGGTAACATGGCATTTGGGATCCAAAATTTTACAAAAAGGCCATTTACAAGAAACTCTAGATTTTGGGATGGTCCTGGTTGCACTTTTTGGTTCCACCAACCGACCTCTATCCCACCACCTGCCATTGTGACTCGCTGATGGGGACATATTGCTGGAATGTCTTCTGACATGGCATGTCAAATCAACAAGCAATGTGGCACTTGTGGCGTCATCTGTTGACATGTCAACTGACCCAACACATCAACACGACGTTGCTAATGTGGCATCCAAAATGAGACTTTTTTGCAACAAGATCTTTTTAAGAAATTCCAAATTTTCAGATCTATGAATGTTAATGGTTCCTTCATCTAGTATCTACCACCATAAGCCTTTCCACTATGGAGATATTGATGGGTTCTTTTGGCTAACATGGCCTTTAAGAATATGTTAACATGGCATTTGCCAACGTTGCATCCAACATTTGGGTTTTTTCCGAAAGTATATTCAATGGAAATTCTAGTATGTGGTAGAACTAAGATATCTACATAGCCAAGATTCAGGATTTAAAAAAAGGGACTTTTAATAAAGTTTTGGATTATGTATGTCCAAATATCCAGAAGTTTGAAAAACTCGGATATTCAGATCTATGCACTTTGCAGAAGTGTCCCAATTGGGGATAAAGGGGAGATCCATGTCCAAAACACATGCAATACATGCATATGGGTCCCATATCTACCATTGCCCATGTTCGAGTCCTAACCTATTCTTGACATGTATTCCTGTACATAAAAGCATCGTGTGCACCAACACAATTGTGTTTTTATCAATGTACATCTAGTGGCCATTTTAAATCAACGCACTGTTACAGATTATGAATTCACCAACGCATGGAAATTGTTTCTAATCAACTTAGCTGTATCCATAATATCCCCAAAATCATCTTGATAACCCTAGTTCCATGGAACTAACAATATGAATTTTCGAGCAACCACTAAATTCAACACCATATGTTACCAGAACAAGTCTAGTATGCATTTGGCTTGCAGGCATTGCCAATTAAATTTGCTTAGACATAGTTGGAGATATGGTTCAATGGAATAATGATCACATATGGTCGCCTGGTTCTGCAAATGATCATCCCCTTCCTATAAATATTGATTTTGATCATAATAATGAGGTATGTGAAAATCGTGGAACTACGCAGATAATTTATATATTGCTCAAGGCTACAGAGATGGGCATATATTAATAAGATGAAGTCCCAATTGATACAAAGTAACAATCTCCTACTTATTTTTGGCATTATACACTTATTTATTTATGAAAGTGAGAGTCTCCTACACTGGCACAAAGTGATGGAAGTATTTCAGGGTTTGAAGCTGAGTTAACTCTTCAGTCATGGAATATAACAATACGCCAAATCATTTTGATGGATTTTTTTTTGGCTTCCATGCTATAATTTATAGAATTTTTTTTATCATGTGTGTTTTTCCAAGAATGGAATTAATTTTATTAGCATGAGAAGCTTCCCATGCACAAGGAAAATTGCTCACCTTATTTTCTAGATACCCGGACAATTAAGCAATTGAACTAGATGAATTACTAGCCATCGATTTACTTATTCGATGAGTTTGTTCTTCTTGTTAACTTTTAATTATGGAAAGAAACTTTCTAAGAAGTGAATCAAACAATATCAGAGATAAATGACACAACTATGCCAACTGATGTGCCTTTAGAAATTAAATCACTTACCTCGGATGTTACTGGTCTCCTTTATCAATCATCTGGGTTTGTACTTTTCATTCTAAAAAATATTCATAAACTATCTCTCCTTTACACATGAAAAATAAATAGCAGCAAATGCTAATGCCATTTACAAATTCTTATGTTTAGTTCAAGTGAAATAGCTATAGCTACAAGTAAAGCAACCAACATTGCACTCTCAAATGAAACAACAATAGGTACAAGTGAAGCAACCAACCCTATGGAATATAAACAACTTGAAAGGTATGTACTCAATTGTTTAACATTGCAAATCAGAGAAAAGTTGAAGTCAAAGGTAGCACTAATAGAAATTCAACAATGAACTCATATCTATACTCCTTACCTTCGACAAGGACTTATGTATTAATAATTGCATTTTAATGTTGGTGTATGAAGTTTATGGTTTAACTTAAGAGGGCATTATTTATATAAACAAATTTTGTGTATCTATGCATAAGAGGATATAGTTGCCTTACCATAAAACAATTTTTTCTTGTTCGAACAATTTTCAATGTATAAAGTTATGATGTTGATGCATGTTACTGTAGTGATTATTAAGTTTATAGTTTTTACTAAGGAATATTTTTCTATTTTTTATCGTTCCAGAATATTATTGTTTAAAATATTGGATTCCTTATACAAATTTATGTAGTGTCTTTGTACAAGTTTATGTTCTTATTTAGGTGGTGACAAAATATTAAAAACAAAAAAATGTCGTAAAATGTAAAAGTATAAGTGCAATTTCTGCACATATAATTTTGGAGACAATTAAGGTTATGTGTTTCTTTCTATATTTGTCCATGTACATAAGAGATGCTTCTCGAGAGAGGGGGAAATAATAAGGGGGGATTGCTTCTTGCTCATTGCATTGCAAGGGGTATTGAAAAAAGAGTTGTGTTTATTCATCTAGGTATCATATGCATGGTTCACAATGATAGTGTTGAAGATAAGAACTAGAGATATTTGTCATTCATTTTTTTACCATGCTACACATGTAGTAAGTGATCATGGCATGGATGACCATCGTTTGCCTATTGTTTAGAATTAGGCAATAAAATTTCCGCATCACCCTCTCATCCATACCAACTATCCACTGGGATATACTCATGAAGAAATCACCCAACAATGATGATGACTATTCCACTGTATGCATTTGTTCATCCAAGGAATTTCATGCGAAAATGCTAGTGAATATTGGAGAAGGATTGGAGGCAATGAGTCATGAACGATATGTTCTATAGAGTCATTTTTATCATGTATTTCCAGTCCAATTGAGGGAGAAAATACTATCCAAGTTGAAAGTGATGACGATCATTTTTCACATGCATTTTAAGTTTTCATTTCCACCGTTTATTAAAGAAAATTGTATCATTAGAAGTGCGCGAGGAATAGTCGACTATTGAATGCTTTCCACCGATGAAGAAACCATTGGAAAAATACAATCGACCATAATGTGGATGCTCTCAACCGACCAAAAATAGAAGAACTCGGCCACATGGCAAGTGACTAAAGAAGACTGACCCAGCCTAGTCGATAGAGCAGACTGATAAAGATCGAGTTCCTCTACTACGAAGACTTCCTCGACTTCCTGTTATAGTTCTTGGTAGTGGCATGGTGTGATGGAGAAGGAATAATCTTTTGGTTGAATCGATCATCAGAGATTATTAATATAGACGAGGGAAGACAACAAGTAGTAATCGAAAGTCGAATGGCCAAAAGTCGACCAAGGCTACTTGTTACATTTTATTCGTGAATATTATGATGTAAAATATTGTAATCAAGTCCTGTAAAAGGGTCTCATATGAAGATTATTTTGTGGAGTACAAAGTATATACATGTAGGACCATAGTCGAATCGAACTTGGGAATCAAAGTCGAAGTTAGTCAACTCAATAGTCGAATATGTCTAGTTTAAACTTGAGTTGTTAGTCGAAAAAGAAAAACATATATTGTCAATTGTATCAGTTTCAAGAAGTCTCAAAAAATCTTAGTCAAAGTAGAAAGGAGGGGGTTAAACATGCATATTTTAAAGGCAGGAGATCCCCTACACCATTGTAATATATGTCAGTCCTTAGTCGATGAGTTCAGGTTCTCACTGACAATAGTTAACTCCTAGTCGACAACACGTAAGCACTTGTAATCAAGTTATCCTTCATGTAATATTAATTGTTAGACTCCATACACTTACAAACAACAACACAATCATATTAAAGAGCAACAAAAAGAAAAGGTCGATGAGCAATAGAGAAATGAGCACATAGAGAGAGAATCGATGATGAACACGTCGACAATGGTTAAAGGCATCCAAGAGAGTCGTATTTTCACAAACACACACACAAGAGTTGAAAGAAAAAATATGATGACAAAAGAATTATTGATTGATTGAACCTCCTAGTATAAAAGTTGCAGAATAATTCTTGGATTGTGACCTTAAAAGATGGAAAGCAGAGAATGGTAGGTTGGTCTAGGTATGGAGCTCCAATGTAGGGTGTTTTGCAGGTGCGAGATGAGCCCAGGATGAGCCACTCACCACTCCAAAGGCACTAGAGAGAAGTACAACAATAGGATCAAGAGGACCATTGTTGGGTGGGAGAAAAGTGCTGGGAGACTCACCAATTGCACATGCATTTACCAGATTGAAGATGAAGGCTAAAGAGTAATATGTCATTAGTTATCTGCACACTTTCTTGGGATGAGCAAAAAATTGAGTGTGGGGGAGATGTTGAGGGGGCCTCTTAGGCCCTAATATTTATCACATATATGTTATTAGACATTAGACTACATGATAAGATGTAATAAAGCAAGAATATATGTAATAAGTGGTTAAAGCTAAGTAAATGTATGTAACAAGTGGTAAATGTAACTAAACAAAGGATTAGTTGGAGTGGGTGAAACCGCTCCAACCATTCATCTATTGTATAAATAACCCTAAAGATGGAATACAAATTTGGAATGGACTTCCTTCCCCACATTTATCTCCTTTTTTCTTGGGATTATGCGTGTCTTGATGCATTCCAATGTAATCTCTCTTTTGGATGCTTGCCTCATTTGCCTAGACTACAACACCTCCTCCATCTAGGGGACCAAGGAACAATGAAGAAATGATGACAAACAAAAAATATGTGTGGGATCAAGGAACAATGAAGAAATTGACATCGATGACAATGTTGTGTTGGGGATTAGGTGTAACCTGATACAAAAAAAACAAATAATACTGTAGATAATTGAAGAGGAGATAAGATTTCGAAGATAAAAAAGGGTGGTGTCTAAAGAGACCGTTACAACACTTTAGCACAATGCATTGTGATCAGAACATCATAATGCATATTGGACATCTTGTACACAACAATGATATCGCAACTCACTTGTTGATAATGACCCATAGGGTTTGCTATTTATAGCTTCAAGATCTAACCAAATTCGTTGAAATAGGGAGGATCTTGTCCACATATAACCATTGGTTATTAGAGTTGACTCTGTCAAATCCGCGCTGTCAAGTTGGCTCGACAAGGATGCTCGACCCGATTGTCCATGCATCCAGCTCATAGTTGATTACTTGGTTTATCCATCGATCAACTATCTTCGACTGCTGGTCGACCATCTGACTGACAAGCTTGTTGATTGCTTGACCGATTGATGTAGAGATCTAGTTGATCTCCTGACCACGTGTTTCCATATGAAGGTCGACCGCCCGACCGACTAATTCTAGGAGAAGTGTGATGAGCTATAATGAATTGATGTTCCAACACCCCCCATCAACACACGACTATGGAGATTCAAGAGGTGAAATTATGTTAGCATGACACCCCCCATAATTGGAGCTTCCTGAAGCTTAAGCATTGTACACAGCTTGATAAACCTAGATTCATATAAAGACTTAGTGGAGATATCAACAACCTAATCATCCATTTTGCAATATTTAAGAGAGACAAAGTTCTCATGAACCAACTGTCTCAAATAGTGAGCATGGATCTCAACATGATTCATCTTACTGTGGGAAACATGATTGTCAACAACCTGTATGTAAATTTTATTGTCACAATAGATTATAGTCAAGGGATAAACAAGAAATCCATGTTCACCCGGAATTTGGTGGATCCAGACTGCCTCCGTACCGGCATGAACGACGCCACAATATTCTACTTATGTAGTCGACAAGGAGACTACCTCATGTTTCTTGCATGACCAAACCAATGGTCCAGTGTTGAAGCAAAACACATAGGAAAAAGTGGATTTATAATCATCACTGTCACCAGCCCAGTTGGAGTTGGTGAAGCCGACCAACGAATTTGAACTTCAACAATACTTGATACAAAAATGAGTGGTACCCTTGAGATAATGGTCAATTCATTTGATTACTTTCCAGTGGATTTCTATGGGATCTTTCATAAACCAATAAACCACAATAATAGCAAAGGAAATGTCAGGTTGACTATGAGTAACATAAATGAGACTGCCGACCAATTTTCGATAAAGTGTAGCATCAATTTTGGGAGTTTGACAAGTTTTGGTGAGATTGACTCTAGATTGGAAAGGAGTAGCACATGGATTACAATCTGCCATGTTAAAACATTTCAAAATATCCATTACATATTTAGATTGAGAAATGAAAAAACCATCCCATAGTGGTAATACTTGAAGACCCAAAAAATAATGCATAGTACCAAGATCTGTCATGTCAAAGGAGTGAGAAAGTTGTTTCTTCAATCTAAGAATGAGGTCAATGTTATTTCCAATAATGAAATTGTCATCAACACATAGAACAACAATCAAAGTGTTTCCATTGGTATGAAGTACATACAAGCTATGATCAAATTCACTACGTTTGAAACAAAGTTGAAGAAAGAAACTGTCAATCTTAGCATACCAAGGTTGGGGAGCTTGCCTCAAACCATAAAGAGACTTCTTGAGTCGACAAACCATATTAGAATCTGTCACAAAACTAGGAGGTTGTTCCATAAAAAATTATTTAGATAGGTATCCATGAAGAAAAACACTCTTCACAACTATCTAATGGATTTTCCATCCAAATCGAGCAACAAGTGAAAGAATCAGTTGAACAAAGTTCATCTTTGCAACATGAGCAAAGATCTTAGTGTAGTTGAGGCCTTCTTGTTAAGAAAATAACTTTGCAACCAAATGAGCTTTATGTCACTCAACAACACCATCAAAGATAAATTTTATCACGTGGACCAATCGATACTTCACAACATTATTTCTTTGCAGTCAGAGAACTAATTCCCAAGTGTGATTCTTTGACAAAGAATCAATTTATGTATACATAGTCTGTTCCCATTCATGTTGTATTTGAGCATTTGAGTATGTAACATGATCAAAAGTTTCAAGTACATGAATCATAAATGCAATGCTTACATGTTGATTTTTACTTCAATTTTGTCATCTAGAGGAAATATTAACAACATTAGGTCCAACAACTTCAATTGTCTTGGCAACCCATCTGGGTAGACAATAAACACGTGAACTTTTGTTCATTGCAGAAAGTCGATCAAAAGTTAGAACAATTTCAATCAATGAATATGGTGGACCATTCGAAACAAATATCGATGGACTAAACAAATCAGAGGTCAACCATCTAGTCGAAACACGAACAAAGTTTGATTGTCTAGTCGAAAGATTGAAAAATGGAATAGGAGAACCATAGTCAGAAATAATATCAAAGTGATCATCTTGTAGCAATCCAGAGGAAGCATTCAACAACTTGATTCTAGAATACTTCTCATCAAACCATATATTTCATCCAGTAATGATTTACTGTTAGATAAGGTCAAATAGTCTATAGGCTTTAGAATCTTTAGAGTAGCTCATCATGATGCAAGCATGACTCTTTGCATCCATCTTTTGAAATCATTGGAATATGATCCTAGGAAACACATCCAAACACATAGAGGTGGATGACTGAAGGCTTCTTTCCACAACATCATTTGACTAGAGTCATCAAAGGAATAACTCGAGTCAAGATGCGATTGAGCAGATAGTTTTCACAATATACAACTTCATCCCAAAAGCGAGGAGTCAAATATTTGGCATACAAAAGACATCTAGCCATTTCAACTAACGTTCAATTCTTGCATTCTTTGATGCCATTCTACTGAGGTGTGCGAGGAATCGACCACTGTCATTCAATACTAGATCAAACTAGGTATTATTCAAAGGGTCAATTTGCATACTCACCACCATTGTCTAATATCAAGAATTTGATGGGTTGGCCACATTACTTTTCAACAAAGGCTCTGAATTCTTTGAACTTTTCAAAGACTAGATTCTTATTCTTCAAAAAATAAACCCAAGAGAAATGAGAGAGATCATAAATGAAAGTCAAGATATACCTTTCACTTGCTGGGGAAGGTAGATTGATGCAAAAAAAATCACTGTGAACCAACTCCATAAGGTTGTATGCTCGCCATGCTTTCCCAGATTCAAAGGGTGCTTGATGATGCTTGCCAAGCACATAGCCTTTACAAACTCCTTCAAGGGGGAAACAATTTAGGTAGACCAAAAACCATTTTCTGAGTTTCCATGGATTGCAAACTTTGAAAATTCACATGTCTAAGTCATTCATGTCAAGTTCAACTTCGCTCATTAGTGTGAGAAACAAGAGAAATCGATTTGGTGTTGGGTTGAGTCGTCTCATAGAATTTATACAGATTTTCCTTCAGGTCGAGAAACCCTCCAGTGATAATATACCGACCTTTCTTTAAATATCGAACAAAGAATCGATCTATCCAAAACTCCACAATATTACTTGTCTATGTTGACTGAGAAAAACAAATAACAAATTGGAAATGCGATTTGGCACATGTTAAACGTCAACAATTCTTCTATGTCGACGTGAAACATCACCCTGACTAACAATATTGAGAGAAAAATCATTGACAACATAAATTTTCCTCTCCCTAGTTTCATTCAAGGACATGAAAAAGGAAACATCCTTATCCATATGATGAATTCACCTAGAGTCAACTACCCATTCATTTTGTGTAGAATGAGACAACAAGGCCTTAGAAGCTCCGACTTGGAAGGTGAAATTATCAATGAGTCAACAGACAACGAACATGTCTCCTTCAAGGAATTTAATATTATCCTCTAAATAATATCTCTTCTTATATTATACCTTCTCCATGTGTCCAGTATTTCCATAGTACTGACATGTATTCTTCTTTCTACTTTGATGGGATGCATCTATTTTCCATTTAGGTTTTTGGTTGAGGCATCCAGGTCTTTGCGTAGGGGTATCAAACCATCCTCTTTCCTTGTGATTTGACTTAACCTTTCCCTTGCACAAGTGGGCTTGATGTTTACCACCAAGCTTTCCTTCTTCAAGTTGTCTGTGCTGATAAGTGATCAAAAGACCAGAAAAATCTTCAAATGTGTAATCCTTACCATCTTCCTCGAGTGCCTACTAGTTGGTGTGGAAAGTCAAAACAAACACATTGAATGGTGTTCTCAAATTCATCAAGACCAACTCGACGAGTTGTCTATCTTTCTTCTAATAAATCTTTCCACATTTTCCCAATTTCAATTAGAGTCCCTTCACATGCGCCAAATAGTCCTCTATTTTAAAAAAATAATGAGGATCAAGAGAGATCAACTCTTTCTCCAATTGCATGACATGTCTTTCATCGACTTTGTTGAACAACAACTTCAACTTCTTCCAGACTTGATGAGGGCAGTTGATTCCACTGATATGCACATGAATCTCCGCTAGATATAGTCATGATGACCCCCATAGACTCATCCTTCTTTCCATCAACAACAAACTTTTCTCGATCATCTATTGGATCTAGAATTACAGTCTTCGTATATTGCCACAATCCTTTACTCTTTAGTAGGTTTTTCATGTCTGGTTCCCATACTATGTAATTTTATCCAGTCATAATTATAGGATCAATCTTCGAAGCCATATTCGATATCTAGAAAAAATAGATCTCTTTCCAAGTTATAGTCTACAAACCACTGGCCCGGAGTCAATCACACAAAAAATTAGACTCAACAAGGTTTGCACATAACATGCAAGGTTTCAAACCATCGAATCTTATACCATGTTTGGGATTGGGTGTAATCTGATACGAAATAGACAAACAATACTGCAGATAATCAAAGAGGAAATAATATTTCGAGATAAAAATGGGTGGTGTCTAAAGACACCATTACAACACTTAAGCACAATGCATTTTGATCAGAATGAAACAATGCATTGTGATCAGAACGCCACAATGCATATTAAGCACAATGCATTGTGATCAGAACATCACAATGCATATTAAGCACAATGCATTGTGATCAGAACGTCACAATACAAATTGGACATCTTGTACACAATAATGATATCACAACTCACTTGTTGATAATGACCTGTAGGGTCAATTATTTATAGCTTCAAGATCTGACCAACTTTCTTGAAATGGGGAGGATCTTGTCCATATATAACCATTGGTTTTTAGATTTGACTCTGTCAAATCCATGCTTTCAAGCCGACTCGAAAAGGATGTTCAACTCGACCAAGAGGCTCGTCGACTACTCGACCGACTGATGTAGAGATCTAGTCAACTTCCCTACCGACAATTTCCAATTGTAGGTTGACCACCCAAAGGACAGATTCCAAGAGAAGTGTGATGAACCATCATGACTTGATGTTCCAACTTGTTGAAAATGATGGATTTGGATTATCTAGAAAATACCTTTGAAAAATACCCTCACCACAGAAATTTGAAAACAACTATGACCAAATTTGCAGAACAAATGTTCATGATAATGAAGTTGATGATGATTGGATATCCATTTATCGATATGGCATCGTAGGGCTAGAGGTTTATCTTCATGCAATGATCATTTAGAGGGTACTATTCATCATTACAACATGGTTAATATACAAATTCCAGAGGATTGCAATGATGACAACAATCAACTGTTAGGATATTTAGACACTTAGGAGTTACTTCAGATCAACTTGGTCTAATATGTCATTAGGTAAAAAGTGTGTTTCTTTAGTATGCATCAATATGCATTTGTAGTTAGGTAATCCGACGATCATGATATGTTCTTGACATAGAGTGATCCAACAGTTCATATTCTCCTCATTCTTAATGGTTATATTGACATGTGGCTTAACACCCGATATTCCCATGATCTCTATTTAAAGAGCATGGATGGTCATTTGCCGATGATCGATTGTGAGAAGCTCTCTTATAAATCTCTTTGTAATATTTTTCTTTTGCATTAATAAATTGCTCCAAGTGGCCATGTTGGCTGGGGATGTGTATATATCCTCGTAGGGGTTTTACCATGTCAAAACATCGATCTATTGATATTTGACCTGGTTTCGTTAGTGGTTACTAAAGTTGTTCATCCTTTGTTGAAATACCTGTGTTTTCAAACATGGTATCAGAGCGCATTTCAAGACCCGCTCCTGTAGTAGATCAAAATTGTGAAGTTGTGTTGCCTCATCTCTGGTTTTTTCCATTTCTGTATATTCCTGGGCTGAGCGGACTATTCCATTGCATCTAGAGTGCTCATTTATTCCAGGAATTCTTTTCCTTTCACTCGAAAAGGTTTTTCATTTTCCCAAGATATGACCATTTCAGTCAGATCCGAAGGTATAAAACATGAATGCACCCTTTTAAATTGTTGCAGAGATAATATTTCAATTTTCAGTTCTTTTATTTCGGAGTTGCTACTCTTTTCGATCCGTGTATGCTCTTTTCCCTACGCCCTATGCGATCTCGAAAAATAAAAAACATATTGAAACGAGTTTTCCTATCTACATATGCTCTTTGTTGTGCGCTTTGTGCGACCTCGGTAAATTAGAAATAGAGGGAAAACTTGCTTTTTTTGGGTAAGCTAACCAATATCTAGCTCTTGTTGTCATCGAGAAGCGAAATTTTTATCTTGTGTGAAAATAAATTTTTATGAGCATGCTCTTTGAGAGCGTTTTCAACAACAACAAGAACAACCCCAATCATCCTTCTAAACAATATAATATGTTTTGCACTAGCTCTCTTGGTCAAAATTTACTTTACTTAGTAGGAGGGATTGAGTTCAAGTCTCTTTTTGTTACTCTCTTTGAAAAAATTTATGCATTCATTGTAAAGTGCATTTCACTTAAGTTATACAAGTGAATCACTATTAAATAACTTTATTTTATTTTAAGTTATTTTGCATGCAACTTTCATTTACAAAGTAACTTCATTGTAAAAGTGATTACTGTTGTTTTATAAAAGTGGGTCACTTCATACATAACTTATTTAAAAGTGAGCTTACAGGCACAACTAGGAGGAACATCACCACATGGAGCAACTTCTACTTTCCACGTGGTTCTTTGGTTACCATTTATGCCTTTTTTCAAAAGGGCATAACTTTCACATCCAAAGTCCGTTTTCGGTGTTGTTTTTTTGTAACAACCTACTTTTTCGAGATCCTTCCATCTAGACCATCAGTTTCATCTTTTTGTATATATTTAAAGTGGCTTCTCTGAATGATCTTTTGCTTACCAATACCAACTAATTCCAATGGAAATCCCATGTGGAGGATTTATTAAGAAGTAAAGGATTGTACCATATTACCTTGGGAAAAGAACAAGAACCCAATGATGATGAAAATTATTAAAAATGGATTAATAGGAATGACAAAGCTCGTGGAATAATCATAATTTCCATCTCTCCTGATTTAAGGTTTCATATTCAAAAAATTGAGAACCTAGATAAATCTTGGGAAAATATTGAAGCTGTGTTTGGTAAACACAATATTATTCGAGCTCACCAGTTGGAAAAACAATTAATGAATTTATGTCAAAATAATTTTCCTCGCAACTTATCTAAGTTCAAAACACTTAGAATTTTGTGTATAGAATGAGAACTAGTTCTAAAAGAAGATCGATGCATATATGCTATTCTTTCTAAGCTTGGTAGTGCATATTATGTTTTTGTATCTACCTTTTATGTCACTAGAGAAGATCTAGGGAGTGATTATAAAAAACCCTCTCTTGAGTCCTTTTTTTATTTTCTAATTCAAGAGCAAGATAATCTTGTGCAACTTGGATTGACCAACACCTCAGGTACATCCAACAAATCCTTAGTGGCCCAATAGAAATATAGACCCAAGAATCCCAAGAAGCAACATCCTCACCACAACAACAAACAAAACAAGGGTACCAAACCCTCTTTGTTAACTTCTGCTCATAATGGTGATAAATGAGCGAAATGAAAAAATAAGAAGACTGACATACATTGCAAATTTTGTGGGAAATATGGTCACGATGAGTCCAAATGTTTTAAAAATATGGTAGCTTTAGAAGTAGGGATGAAGGAGCACAACATCAATATTGATTCTACTACTACTTCTTCTCATGGACATGCACTTTTTGCTTCTAGTTTCTCCTTCAATGCAACTTATACTTCTTTTTCTAATGAGTGGCTTATCGATTATGGAGCATCTTATCATATAGCTAAGGATAAAACATTATTTTATTCTCTTAATGAATGTAACACCAAGAAAATATTTGTTGGTGATGATAGATCTCTTAGTGTTGTAGGGTTCAGAATAGTTCATGTAGATAATGGTCATTTGAATGATGTATTATGTTTTCCAAGTCTTTCCTGCAACCTTCTATCAGTGTATCAAATCATTGAGTCATTGAAAATTGTGATGAATGGACCCATCTAGGAAGCGATGGTGCTAGTGTAGGTTTAGGTTCAATGGACTCAACTGGAGGAAGGTGAGTAGGCAGATGTGTATTTTCATCCTCACTGTCATCATTTGAATAAGAAGAAACTATAGTAGAAACAAAATAAGGCACAAACGCTGAAGATGGGTTGCAAGCTAAAGAAGGCACAAACGCCAAATTTGGCTCATAAGGCAAGATATTTTCATCAATTTTAACATCTCTTCTAATAATAATTTCATTACATTGTGGTTGAAGAAATATGTAACCTTTGACATCTTCAGAATAACCAACAAATATACACTTCTCACTTTTAGGATGCATTGCTTTCCTTTTCTCATCTGGAATGTGAGCCCATGCTATACTGCCAAATACACTGAAGTGGCTTACATCTGGCTTATTGTTATTCCATGCTTCTTCCGGTGTTATATTTTTAAGAGACTTTGTGAGATTCGATTTACTATGTAATTTGGACAGTTAATGGCTTCCTCCCAATACTTTATATTTAATCCCTTAGATTGGATCATACAATTAGCCATTTCTTTTAATGCGTGGTTCTTTCTCTCAACAACAACATTTGACCTTCAATCATTTGTGCCTTCTTCTGTTCCTATTCTGGTTTCTTCTTCTTCAAATGATGATAGTGAGGATGAAAATCCACCTCCATCTGCTCACCTTCCTCTAGTTGAGTCCATTGAACCTAAACCTACACTAGAACCACCGCTTCTTAGAAGGGTTTTTTCATCACAAGATGCAACTAGTGATCTTGCCAGTGATCCTTCAGATCAGTGTCCAACATGTTCACAATTCCAATGAGGCTGTTCTCTTTTGGCTCAAGTTTCAGAGACTCACGATCTAGAGAAATTTGCAGAAGCTTCAGGTCATTGAGATTGGGATACAAAAATGAATGAAGACTATCTTTCTTTAATGGAAAATGATACTTGGGATATTGTACCTCTTCCGAAAGGAAGAAAACTTGTCAGATGTAAATGGGTGTATAGAACTAAGTATGTGTCAGATGGAAGTGTTGAGAGAAAGAAAGCCCAGTTAATTGCAAAAGGATTTTCTCAAGTTAAAGACATAGACTATAATGAAACCTTTTCCTTTGTAGTCAAAATGAATTCCATGCTCCTTGTTCTAGCCCTTGCTTCCTCACATAAATGAGAGTTCCATTAGATGGATATTAAATCTTCCTTCTTGCATTGGGATTTGTAAGAATAAATCTACATAGAACAACCTCTTGGCTATGTCCATAATGAGTCTAGCCTTGTTTTCCACGTTAATAAATCTCTTTTATGGTATTAAGCAAGATCCTTGAGCTTGGTATGCCAATATGGAAAAATTTCTTCATGATACCGACTTTTCTAGATTCCATTCTGGGCCCAATGTCTATACCAAGAAAGTAGGAAGCCATCTTATAATCCTTTTTCTTTATGTTGATGACCTTATCCTCACTGGTAGTGACCCTAATATTTTTAACTATGTGAACACTATCCTTAAGAAGAAATTTGAAATGACCGACTTAGGATATTTTCACTATTTCCTTGGCCTCCAAGTTTTGCAAACCAAGGAAGTAATTCTTTTTTCCCAATCTAACTATGCTTTTGACCTTCTTCATCGCTTTCACATGGAAGATTCAAAAGAAACCCCTTCTCCCTTCTAGTATGGAGTCAAACTTGCTGCCACATGTACTTCTCCCAAAGTTGATGCCACCTTGTACCATCAGTTCGTTGGTAACCTCTTATATTTTACTCATACCCATC
>ML797296.1:240019-254532 GCA_009831015.1 Picea engelmannii | reverse complement strand
TGACAAGTTTTTGGCCTACAAGGCCCTTGTAGAAAAACAATTTGGACATCAAATTCAAAGGTTAAGAACAGATAATGGAGGCGAATATGTGAACAATAATTTTACAAGTTACTGTACTACACAGGGCATCCAAATGAAACACAGTGTTCCATATACACCACAACAAAATGGTGTTGCTAAGAGAAAGAACCGCACATTAAAATAAATGGCTAATTGTATGATCCAATCTAAGGGATTGAGTCTAAAGTATTGGGCGAAAGCCATCAACTGTGCAAATTACATAGTAAATTGCACTCTCACAAAGGCTCTTAAAAATATAACACTGGAAGAAGCTTGGACTAAAATTAAACCAGATGTAAGTCACTTCCGTGTATTTGGCAGTATAACATGGGCTCAAATTCCTGATGAGAAAAGGAAAACATTGCATCCTAAAAGTGATAAGAGTATATTTGTTAGTTATTCTAAAGATGTCAAAGGTTATAGACTTATTCAACCATATTATAATGAAATTATTATTAGAAGATATGTTAAATGTGATGAAAATCTCTTGGCCTGCGAGCCTAATTAGATGTTTGTGCCTTCTTTGGCATGTGAGCGTAATTTGATGTTTGTGCCTTCTTCAACCTGCGATCCATCTTCGATGTTTGTGCCTTCTTCTGTTCTGGTTTCTTCTTCAGATGATGACATTGAGAATGAAAATCCATCTCCTCCTTCTCACCTTCCTCCAGATGAGTCCTTTGAACCTGAACCAACACCATCTCTAGCTCCACTGCTTCCTAGATGGGTCCATTCAACACGAGAAGAAGCTGGTGATCTTGTCGGTGATCCTTCATATGTGCCAGACACGTTCAGAGTTCCAATGATCCTCTTCTCTTTTGGCTCAATTTTAAGAGACTCATGATCTAGAGACATTTGCAGAAACTTCAGGTCATCCAGATTGGGATACAACAATGAATGAAAAGTATCGTTCTTCAATGGAAAATGATACTTGGGATCTTGTACCTCTTCCAAAAGGAATAAAACTTGTCAGATGTGAATGAGTCTATAGAACTAAGTATGCATCAGATGAAAATGTTGAAAGACACAAGGCTCGATTAGTTTCCAAACTATTTTCCCAAGTTGAAGGAATTGACTATAATGAAACCGTTGCCTCTATAGCCAAAATGAATTCCATCTACCTTGTTCTTTCCCTTGCTACCTCACATAAATGGGATTTCCATTAGATGGATGTTAAATTTGCCTTCTTGCATGGATATTGGCAAGAAGAAATATACACAGAACAACTTCCTGGCTATGTCCAGAATGACTCTAGCCTTGTTTGTCGCCTTAATAAATTTCTTTATGGTCTTAAGCAAGCTCCTCGATATTGGTATGCCAAAATGGATAACTTTCTTATTGCCACTAGATTCTCTAGATTCCATTATGATAATAATGTATATGCCAAGAAAGTAGGAAGCCATTTCATAATCCTTGTCCTTTATGTTGATGACCTTATCCTTACCGGTATTGACTCAAAAACCATGTGAAAACCAACCTTAAGAAGAAATTTAAAATGACCGACTTATGCTTTTTGCACTATTTACTTGGCCTCCAAGTTTTTCAAACCAATGAAGGAATTTTTATTTCCAAATCTAAGTATGCTTGTGACCTTCTTCATCACTTTCACATGGATGATTGTAAACCAACCCCTTCTCCCTTCCAGTCTGGAGTCAAGCTTGCTGCCACCTGTACTTGTCCTGAAGTTGATGCCACCTTGTATCATTAGTTAGTTGGTATCCTCTTATACTTGATTCATACCCATCCCAATCTTTCCTTTGTTGTTGGTCTTGTTTGTCAGTATATGAAAACACCCCATGAAATCCATTGGAAAGTAGCTAAAATGATACTTCGCTATGTCTGCGGTAAAATTAAGTTTGGGATACATTATAGTTCAAGGGGGCTCCTTTATTGGTTGGTTTCATTGATTCAGATTGGGCCGATGACCCTGATGATCGAAAGTATACTACATGTTATGTTTTTAGCCTTAGCTCAGGACTTGTAACTTGGGCTTGTAAGAAGCAAGAGGCTATTGCACTTTCTTCAGCAGAAGAAAAGTACCGAGCAATGATAAATGCAAGTCAGGAAGGCTTATGGTTTTGACATATTCTTTCAAAGTTTGGATTCCAACAACAACATCCGAACATCCTTTGGTGCGACAATCAGAGTGCCATCAAGCTCGCCAAATACCTAGTTCAACATCAACGCATCAAACACATTGAGCTACACATGCACTTCATCATAAATCTCATTCATGATCAAGTTATTGGAGTGTTCTTTTTCCATACAAAATATCAAGTTGCAGACATTTTCACAAAGTCTTTTACAGAAGCAAAGTTTTCCAAAATTTGATCTATGTTAGGAGTTCAAAAAGTTGTCATCAAGGGGGGATAGGCTCTAATTCCTCCTTCCTTCTCCTATTGTGTCACTATTGTAAATCCTTCAATCCTATCCCAAGTTGTTCTTAAGGGGGGATGTTAGGATATTTAGACACTTAGGAGTTGGTTAAGATCTACTTGGTCTAATGTGTCGTTAGGGAAAAATGTGTTTCTTAGTGAGTTTCTTTAGTATGCATTAGTATGCATTTGTAGTTAAGAAATCTGATGGTCACGATATGTTCTCGACATAGAGTGATTCGATGGTTCATATTCTCCTTGATCTTAATGACCATTCATTCGTGGCTTAACACCCGATTGGTCCATGATCTCTATTTAAAGAGCATGGAGGGTCATTTGCCGATGATCGTTGGTGAGAAAATATATTGTAAAATATCTCTGTAATATTTTTCTTTTGCATTAATAAACTGCTCCAAGTGGTTTCATTGGCTGGGGCCGTGGATGTTTCCCTATAGGGGTTTTACCACGTCAAAACATCGGTGTGTTGATATTTGATCTGGTTGTGTGATTGGTTACTGAAGGTGTTCGTCCTCCGTTGAAATACTTGTGTTGTCAAACAAATTCACATGCACTTCATCCAAAATATCATTCATGATTGAATTATTGAAGTGCTCTCTTTACCTACAGATGATCAAGTTGTAGGCATTTTCACATAGTCTCTTATAGAAGTGAAGTTTTCCAAAGTTTGATCTATGTTAGGAGTTCAAGAAGTTTTCATTAAGGGTGGATAGAATCTAATGCCTCCTTCCTTCTCCTATTGTGTCACCTTTGTAAATCCTTTAATTCTATCCCAGGTTGTTCTTAAGGTGGGATGTTAGGATATTTAGAAACTTAGGAGTTAGTTAATTTTAACTTGGTCAAATGTGTCGTTAGGTAAAAAATGTGTTTCTTTAGTATGCTTTTGTAGTTAGGGAATCCTACGGTCATAATATGTTCCCAACATAGAGTGTTTCGATAGTTCATATTCTCCTTGATCTTAACGACTACATTGATATGTGGCTTAAAACCTGATTGGTCCATGATCTCTATTTAAAGAGAATGGATGGTCATTTTATGTTGATCGATTGTGAGAAAATCTCTTGTAAATCTCTTTGCAATATTTTTCTTTTGCATGAATAAATTGATCCATTTGTCCACGTTGGCTGGGGCTGTGGATGTTTCCTTATAGGGGTTTTACCATGTCAAAACATCAGTGTGTTGATATTTGATCTGGTTGTGTGAGTGGTTGTTGAAGGTGTTCGTCCTCTGTTGGAATACCCGTGTTGTCAAACATCAACATCCAAAGTGACATGTTCTAGTGGGAGACAATACGATGATACACAAAATTATGAAAATGGATTTGGTAACAACAAAATCAATATAAGAACACATTTTCTTGATGATTAAAATGATGAAGATGAGGACAAAATCACTCTAGTGGGATGGTGTAGCAAGAGTAGTATTGCATACTTACACGTAAATATGGACTTTGATAAGGATGCATTGAATGACATAGATGAAGATGATAATGTAAATGAAGACTTATACAATGACAAATTTTTTGATTCATATTTAAATTATTTGGTTTTGTTTAATAAGTTTTTTTTAAATGATTAATTATTTTTTGGTAGGTAAGATTTATTATTACTATGGTTAGAGATCGTATCAAAATTTATTTGTAATTTACACTTGGTTTATCATGAGGAAAAACTTCTCTTCAAATAATTATTAATAATATGAGTACATCTACACATCAATGGTTTATTAAATTTTGTGGTTAAAGTTGTTATATGGTTTGATTTGGTTAAAAATAAGATGCATGAGCTAATACTAAAACTTACAAAAGTCATATTTTCACTACTTGGCCATAATGGTCTCTCCTTCTCTATCAATGAAGCTCTGTGGTCTGAAAAAACCCTAGAGGACTCCCTCACATGGATTCCCCCTGGAGGGGATTCGTCTGCTATGGAGAAAATCACCCTAATGTGGGTCTAGCGACTAGGCAGAGCCTTGACACCTTAAAATAAAAAAAAGCTTCTATTCTACCCAAATATAACAAGACCTTACGATAATTAAGGGTATATAAAGAAGATCAAAATGTGTACCTTAATTCCTTACGACTGTTGTCAATCCCTTCCGGTTTCTATCCATTCCAAGATTGTAGGCCTCCTCCCAAAGCTGGATTGAACCAATGTTACAGAACAAACTATGACATCATATTCTTAATTATTAAGATCACCTAAAGGGTTTGTTATTCATGAAAACATTCATAAACACAAGAACATAGACATAAATATATGGGACAAGATTTTTTCTCTTTTATTAATAACAAAATTGGAAGTTACAACCTGAATTTGGCAAGCGCTGCTCCACGAACCTCACCTGGGTTTCTCTACTTTGTCTCCAAGTGCACTATTCCTAATACGCTATCCTCACAACCAACATACCAATATAGGGGAAAATTATGGATTGTATAAGGAGTATGGATGGAAGGGAAAGCTGAGGATGAAACTCAAAACAAAATCCAAGAAGGCTTGGAATATAAGGGAGAAAATTTAGTAGAGTTCTCTCGCTTCTCTTTCATATTCCCAAATGACCCCCCTCGGGCCCTTTTTATATGAGAAAATGGTGGTTAATTCGTTGTTTGAAGAGCTATAGGAGGTAAGATGATTGAAAAACCTAATATAGCCCGTAAACCTAATATAACACGTAATTTATATTTTTCTGCAACTTTTTAGAGCACACACGGGCTTTCAGTTATGCAGCTAGCATGTGTACATGAGATTTTAGGCATGCAACTGGCGTGTGTACACGCTCTGCCTATGCATCAGGGCACGTATGCCATACACAATTTTTATTTTGAGAAGAACTCTAGCAAAAAGGGTTGGCAGATGTGTGAATGAGTAGGCCAACATCATAAATGCATATTAGTGTCATTTTGAGTTATAACGGATGCCTCGTAATGTGTGAGGTCAAAAGAGAAACTAGTTGCCAAAATACATTACAACATATTTAAAAAAGTGGGAAAGCACTGGAGTCGAGTAAACCCAAGCGAGTATCCATGAGCATGTCATCTACAATAATATAATAATAATCACCGAGACAGGCATTCCCATGCTAGGGACAAACTAAGCATGGTTGCCAATCAACTACACTGCAGATCCATGTCATATATATAATAATCATGGCTACATGACCAATGTGCATGACAATATAGAGTGTAGCTGTGAATAATACAAAATGGATCCACATATCAAAATCATCAGAAGATATACAATGTCATAGGAATATTTAGGAGGCATTAATGCCTGTGGCTGGAAATGATAGCTTCATAACTCGAGAAATAGATTCAAGATCTTAAAAAATCAATTAGGAGTATAATAAGAGTGTAAGACTCACTACTCTGAGGTCTTTGACATGTCGTCATGGAAATATTGGAGGACCTCGATCATCAGGAACCGAACTTCATTGATTTTGGATGTGAACTTGACAAGACTCTCATGATGATCGACTCATGAATGTCAAGAGACTTATCGTAGAATGACCAACTTAGGTTGCAAGACTTCTCCTTGGACAAGAGCATGATATTATGAAAATACTCATGAAACATGTTATTAACATAAGTCTATGGCACATGGGGCATCACAAACTCTCCATGTGTTTGGAAGAGTAACCAAACAGAGGAGGACACAATTCTATGTAATGTGAACAACTTCCTAAGGCCATACTAGATCCTAATGCTTGCGGAACAAACAAAAGGATGTGATCTGTCCAAGGGTGACTATATTTCTGCCAAAAAAGGAGAATGTTTCCTTGTCCCCTCTTTTTGGAATATTTGATTTTTTTGTTGTCTTTTTCATGAATTTAATGATCTTGAAAAAGAATAAAAGAATGCTATGTTACAAAGGAGGAATGAGTGTCACATGCAAAAAAACTGGTTCCAAGCGCAGGGAACATACTGATGCTTAGTGCAAGGAGACATGTGCGGGATAAAGATACTTGGGAAAATTCCTCCATGGGTAAAGGTGTTAGGTCGCAAGGGAAAAAATTCTACAAGGCTTGCACCTAAAGAATGCTATAAAGGTTTAGTAATAGAAAAATGAAGTCGACATTAGGCCAAAGATGCAAGGATGAGACATGTGATGCGATTACAAAATGACACAATGAGACTCCTTCCATGTAAATTTTTACAAGCCAAGAGAAGGTAAGCTCAACGGTTTTCATGTTTAGAGAGTCTAAAAAACACTAAAAGAAGACTCCAAAGTGTTCTTTTTCGTACAATTTAGTCTCCAAGGCCTGAAAAAGAGTAAAATCATACCAAGGAGAATTCTTTTGGTCACTAGGGCCAGAGTATTCCTTTTTCGTACATAGTCCAGTCAGTCCAGAAAAGGGTTAAACTTATACTGAAAGGAAGTCTCTTCAAAACCATTTTAATGAGTGTGACAAAGACAAGATCACTTGACTATATTTTAAATTTTAAGGAGTCTGAAAAGAGCTTAACTATGGACTCACTCGTCCTTTTTCGTAATTTAGTCTCGTGAGCCCTAAAAAGTATAAAACATATCTTAGGAGAACTCTCCTAGCGAGACATGTCTCCCGAGACGTACCTTTTTCCTAGGTAATCTATTGGCCGAAAAAAAGGTTAAACATATGCCAAATAGATATTCCTTCTGGACCAATTAAAGAGTGTGAAAGAGACAAGATCACTCAATGATATTTTCTTATTTAGGGAGTCTGAAAAGGGCTTAAAGAAGACTCCAACAGGTTTCCTTTTTCGTAAATAATCTCTAAGGCACGAAAAAGTGATAAACCAAAACCAGGGAGAATGGCCCTTTTTCACAAATTTAGTCCCTCGGGCCTGAAAAAGGGTTAAACTTACACCTGATAATACTCTCCTAGTGAACCATAGATCCTAGGGAATAATTTTTCCATAAAATTAGCCATTTGGACTGAAAAAGGGGTAAACTATTGCCAGACAGATGTGCCTTCAAATTTCACTTTGACGAGCATGAAGGGAAACAAGATCTCTCGACAATATTTTTAATTTTAGAGAGTCTGAAAAGGGCTTAAAGAAGACTCCAGAGGGCCTCCTTTTCTTAAGTAATATGAACGAGGTTGAAAAGGATAAATAATTTCTTGTTAGATGTTTCTTTCAAAGTTTAAGTGAGCTTGAAAGAAAAAAAAACCATGCTCTTAGGGAGCCCCTCGGGTATAGGCCAAAAAAAGATGAAGAAGAATGATGAGGCTTCAACATAAAGTCATGGCGGGACTAAAAGGACTCCCAATCATATAAAATACTTGTAGCATGGATTCCATAATGCAAGACAAGGATATATCTAGGGCATCCATGGAGAGGAAGGCTCTACCACCTAATTATGACTCTTATAAAGAAGCATAGAAGGTTCTGTGTCGTACTTTGATGGGGTCAATCCTATGGAAAAGCATAAATCGTTATTAAAATGAAAAATGCAAGGTGGTGAAAACCTATCCTGCATGMAAATGACGAAATCACAACTTCATSAAAAATGCATGATTGTAAAAGTAGTACCCATTCATCAAACAATACCAAATCCAAAGGAACAAGAAGTTTAAAGGACCAAAAGATCACCAATAAGAACCATACATACACATAGAGAAAAAAGAGAAGAATTCAGGGTCAAAAATATATAAATAGAGGTAAAAAGGGGCATTTTTACCATTGCACTTAGAAAATTCCCCAAAATAGCCAAAATCCTCTTCCTTCAATTTGACATTGGGAGAGAATCAGTTGACGRAATCAACTCATTCTTGGGCCAAGTAAGTAATATTTCCTTTCACTTGCAATTTCATTCATCCATTTCAAGTTTTAGATGGATTTGGGGGYTGGGTGCTCCAAAAATTTGCTGGATTGTGCATCTACGCATGATTTTCATAGTCAATGCGAGTATGTATGGTAATTGAGACACTCTCAACAYGCATACATAAGCGACTGATACCAAAAAAGCRTGTGTAAATGCTCAAAAAATTGGAAAAAGAGATGCACTAAATCCCATGTTGGAATKACTTAGGATGTATGTGTGTTGGATGGAAAGAGAACATAAAGAGGTTGAAAAAATGGTCGAGGACAACCTGGGGTGGTGGAAACATTGAAAGAACGCGGATTATGGAAACTCTTTGGTTATCCCCTTATGAAATCTCAACCGGGACTTCTAAACTATTTGGTAGAGTATTGGAATCTAGATGCAGAGGCCTTTATGATAGAAGGCCAATCACTAGCACTAACCACTGAAGACCTTTAATTCTTGACCGATCTCTCTAGGAGGGGTGAACTGGTAAACTTGGATACATTCCCTCCTGGGCCATATAACATAGCCCGCTACATTGATATGTATTGCGAGGCTGACACACATAAGGTGGGTTCTCAAGTGTTGATACAAAAGATCAAAAATCTGAGCTTGAGAATAGTACTATAAATGATTGGGCAGATGACAGGATTGACTGCTCTAGACCAGGATTCACGATCCTATATGAATTGCGTAGTGCAGTGCCTACAACCGATTATATTTGATTGGAGCACCACTATGCTCAATTATATGAAAATTCAGCTGACAGAGTGCAAGTTGAGACGTAGGAGAAACTTTGGATTCAGAACAATGCTATGCACATAAAGAGTGATTGGGATGAGCCTAAGGGAGGGTGTGCGGGGACACATGGCCTCCTTTCCAACACTGTGCAGATGGGCTGCTTTGATGTCGCAACAGAGACGAGGAGGAGGAGTACACAGGGCTTATGATGACACGTTCTTAGAGTGGTCGAAATTCCATATTCCCACCTTCGAGAACTATCGATGTGCGGGTATTAGTTTCTTGAGGGAACCAAACATGCCTATGCGCCCTTGTGAAACACGTGGCGATATAGGTGCTTACTCACATTTTTGAATTTTTAAATTTTGAATTTTGTAAAATAAAATAAAATATGTTTTTGGTAACGTCACAATACTAACTTAAAACCTGTTATGTACATATGTGGGACCAGAGCAACCAACAAAATTCCCTCAGACTCCACGCTGTCCACGAGATAATATCCAACCGGGAGGAGCCATAGTAGAGGCAAGGCCATCATCAATAGAGGCTGAGAGAGTCCTAAGGTGGGTAGAGAGGAACGTGCCAACCTTCACCCGTAGTGTGCCCATGGGAGAGATCGAGGATCTGCCGCCATCCATGTAGAATCTCGTAGTGGGAGTACCCAAGGCATGGGTCTAGTCATTCCGACGTCTAGCCAACACTATAGTCTATAATACTAGGGTCAATAGGCCTAGAGCTTAGATTAGTGTTGGACATTATGCATGCCGAGGGCACCGTTTTTTGTATCTCCCATATGTATTGAGGGCATAAGATCGACGATATATGTTGGGCACTTTTGAGGCTTTATGGGCTACATTTTGTACTGTGACATTATTTTGGACATATTATCTATCTATCTATCTATATATATATATACATAAATCTTTTTTCTTTATGGAGTAAATATCTTTTGTACAAATATATTTATATGTGCCTGTATGTGTGTGCTTTTATATTCACATGTGTGAAAGATGCCAATCTAAAACATGATTTGCCAACGCATTAGTTAATTGATTGTATATTTTAACCTTGTACAATATTTTACTGCAAACATATTTTCAATAAAAGAACAAAAAAGATACAATGGAAAATACACACATTACACATAGATTTTTCCCCTGGAAACCCAAATCGGGAAAACCAACACATTCTATATTAATTCATTGTGATACATTGTTTACAATACAATATACATATAGGAGCCAACTACATCCAAAACCCTAATCCAATGACCTGGATTAGTCAACAACCCTAATTCCTGAACTGAAATAGAAATCCATTGAAAAAAACCATGTGTTGAAAAACCACCCAACAATGGACATGAAAATTGAGGCGACATGAAAAACGAGGCAAAAAATGTGACACATTTCCAGAGGATTTTTTTTTTCTCGGGGGCACTACCCCCGAACTCATGCACAAATAATATAACACATACCCAACATTGATTAGATATCCTAGGAACATGAATATATGTGATATAATCAAAATAATGTTTTAAGAGACATACCCTAAGGAATTGTCGGTGAAGGGTGGGATCATGGACATGGTATACTCAATTTAACTATGACACTACCAATTGAGCATCGAGATGAACCTAGATATGAGAAATACCATGTGACAACACATCACGTAGTAATTCTATTACAACACTGTACTCGAAAACATTATTGGTTTCTTCTCCTAGACAAACACCTCCAGAAGATACCAACTGACCAGTGGGCATGAAGATCATCCAAGCTATAGAAGAAATCCTCTAAGTGTGTTGGATAGCACCATCCATGAACCCAACTTAAACCTCATATTCACTTGACATCTAGCACAATGCAGAAACACAATAAACTACATGTCCATAAACAAAAAGATACTAAAATGTGTAAATAAAAATATACACTATTTACAAGCAGTCACACTTAGGTGACCACCCTAAGCATAAAACTTCTTAAGGCACAACCCATTTCTAGGCTCAGGAAAAGCGTTACCTTCGAAGTCAACCAATTTATAAGCACATTTTTCCAAAACATTCTTAACAATAAACGGTTCGAACCACATGGGTTTAAATTTATCTGCCCCCAAGGGATCTTTATCTTGATCATAGACCAAGACAAGATCGCCTTCAGAAAAAACTCTAGGGAGGACCGACTGATCATATTGACACTTGACACACTATTTATGAGCCTCATTAGCCAAGGATGCATCTTGACGCTGTTCATTGAGTTGCTCGATATAGACAAGACACTCTTCAAGCGTAGTTGTGTTGGGAAGTAGTTCCACTGCCAACTTGAGAGAAGGAATCTAACACTCTATGGGATAGACTGCCTCCATCTCGTAAATGAGTTGGAAATGAGAGAGACCTATAGAAGTCTTGACAAAATTTCAATATACCCAAAGTGCCGAGTACAACATCAAATGCCAATTTGACTTGGCCGAATTGATTGTTCATTGGAGAATAGTCTTAAGAGACTTATTGACAACCTCCACTTGACCGTTCGCTTATGGATATTAGGGTGACTAATGTTCTTACTTAAACCAAAGATTTGATGTTAACTCAGTTATAATATTATTACGAAAGTGACTTCCATGGTCTGTGACAATCTCTTTCGGTATACCGAACCTAGCGACAATCTGATTGAAAATGAAAAGCACCCCCGTTTCCCGTCATTACTAAATGTTAGCATGGATTCAACCCACTTAGTGAAGTATTCTACTTCCACAATGATATAAATATGCCCCCTAGCTGAATCCCGGTGGCATGTAGTGAAATCAATCCCCCACTTAGAGAAGGGACCAACAACAATAACATGAAAGATAGGAGCAGGGTGTTGGACACACCTACCACACTTAGAGGGGGGGGGGTGAATGAGTGTGGGGCTCTTTTTCCCAAAGATTCCCTCTTACACAAAACTCCTTAGTTAACATTCAACATTTACTCATTACTCATTGTTGTCATTTATAACTAGTTAGATGTGAACATATATCAACAATATATCATCAACAAGTCATCATCACAAGGAACACAAAGAACACAATATGTATGTACAATTTTTCTTTTTATTATGGACAACAATTCAGGGGTTTTCCAACAACAATTGAATAGAGTACAACTCTATAAGAGCACCAACTCTGTAATGAAAGATTCATCTTACACCCTCAACACCAACTAATATGAGGCAACAATCCTCAACATATATCAATCTGTCAACAGGTACATGACCTCATCTGTTTCTCCTTCTTCCCCCTCAGCCACAAAATTGTTTTGAAAAGGGGCCTGAATCTTCTGGTCTTATCTGTCTCTTCCCTTTTCCCTTTGCACATTCATGGGAGTAAAATTGTTTGGCCTCCTGAAACCTCCCTTGTTTTCAGAGTTCAGAGGGCCCTTGTATGCTTGCCTCCCTTCCACCCTCATTCTCTCCATCTCTGCAGACAGAGATTTCACCATCCTGGTCAGCTCATCTACTTGAAGGTGGGGCCCTGATGGGCCAGAAGTTGAGGCTTTAGATTTTCCCTTTCTCCTTCTTGTGTCAGCCTCGTTCCTCAGTCTATCGGCTGCTAATACGTTGGATTCCACCTCGATGGCTGCATCCTACATTTGAGCTAAGGAGGCAGCTCTTCTTTCTCTGAATAAAAGACAGAAATCGGGGCCAAACGCACTAGCATAGGACATCTTGGCCGAGGCTTATGATGGCTTTATTTTGGCAGGGATATTATTGTACATCTTATTGAATCTTTTGGAGAAGTCGAAGACCAACTCTCCTTCCATCTTCTTCAAAGACCCGAACTCAGTCATATAATACATGAAATCCTTCCTATCTCCCCACTGCCTTAGGAAAGCATTGTCCAGGGCTTCAATTTCAGCAATAGATACGGTGGCTAATCCTCTAAACCATTTCCTTACCTCACCATTCAGACTCTGGACAAAAACCCTCATCCAAACATCTTCATCTCCAATGTTCAGGTTGTCTGCATAAATGTAAAAAGCAGCCAGGTGCTCTTCGACAGTTATGTCTCCTTCCCCAACGAACTTGGGCATGTATTTTATGTAATCCCCGGCAGGGAAAGGATTCATAGGATGGGGTAGGATTAAGGGAGCATATCTGGCAGCAACTATGGCGTCCATTCTATTCAGAGGGGGATTAACACCAGCCATAGGAATATTAGGTGGAGGAGAGCTTGGAGGAGAAGGAGTTTGCGAAGGGGCTACTGGGAATGAGTCTCGAAGTGGAGTGGGAAGCAAGAGAGGAATTAAGGAGAAAGCTAACGAGCTCAAGTCAGCAGGTGATCCTCCTCGTGCAGGAGTGGGGAAATCTTCTGTGGTCCTGGGTCTACGCCAAGGTATAACTTCAGAGGAGAGGGGAGTGACAAGGATTTCTCCCTCCAATCCTAGACCAGGAGGGGAAAACTCAACAGGTACACTCCCAAAATTCAGGAAATAGGAAAATTCTGAAGGAGGTCTATTAAGAAATTGAGGAGGAGAAAATTGAGTGGTTACAGAAGGAGATGGAGGATTACCTGTTTCGACGGTGGAAGCTTCTTATTCAGGGGCCTTTCCTTTTCTGAGAACCACCTCTGGATCAGCTTTAGGTGTATCTAGGGGCAGCTGTGGATGAGATCGCATGTGTCTGCCTCTGAAAGCCACAATTAATAGAGCAGGTTCTCCCCAACGGATTCGTCACAATGGAGTCACCAGGTGCACAACCGCAATCTTGATAATTCTAATATCTGATGCACCTTCAAAATCATCTAATCGTTGTCGTTCAATCCCAGGGAAAATATTCAACTTCGTCCCCGGCAACGACGCCAGAAATGTTAGCGTCGGAAGTCACTCCTGGATTACTTGCAGGAGCAGAGCCCGACACCCATTAGTTTTATGTCACTTTAGTTTTTAATGGATGATCAGATGGGTAGAGAGTCGGGGAAATATCATTCTAACTGAGGGACTGAGTCTGGTAGGTAAGGAACAAAGGAGGTCTTGATCTAACTTCAGCCAGTGGGTTGATTAAAAGATGAGCAGGTGGAAGACTTAGTAAGAAAAGTGAACAAACCACTTTAGGAAATAGTCTTCCAGCAGTTTGCAAAGGAAAGACTCTGAATGCAAGATCCTCTTGATTTAGGGTCTCAAGAAACTGAAAGGGGACTTGACTAGATCCTCCAATTCCAAGTCACTCAGCACTGGGAAAATCACAAGAACCGATTAGAAACAACGTAACTGCTACAGTGATCCAATCCAACATCATCCTATAATAGCTACAACTCAACAGGACCCTCCAATTCCGAGCTATTCTAACACAGTGTAAACAGAGACATGAAAGAAACTAACATCCATAAGGCAAGAAGTCTCAAAAGTCCATACATAACCAGAGTAACAATGCTTCATTAAATTTTTTACAACCGGGAGCTCTGTTCAACCATCGATACTTACAAAATACAAAAAATGAGTCTATATACTCAGGATAATTCATCTCTCAGAGGTGTGTCTAGTCACTCAAGGCTTGGCGTCCCTTCA
>ML797296.1:222310-236463 GCA_009831015.1 Picea engelmannii | reverse complement strand
CATTCTCATCAAGAACATTACATCAATCATCAATCAATC
Organism: Picea engelmannii; assembly: GCA_009831015.1. Taxonomy (NCBI): domain Eukaryota; kingdom Viridiplantae; phylum Streptophyta; class Pinopsida; order Pinales; family Pinaceae; genus Picea; species Picea engelmannii. The sequence continues at coordinate 236,424 of ML797296.1, read as the reverse complement.
AATCCTTTGGCATTAATCAAACAATCAATGATCCGAATTATTTTCGGCACGAAATGAGAGCGGAGATATAATAAAGAAATGCACAGAGATATCGCGTATATCCAGTAATATAACATAAATATATCAGAGATGCAACCATAAACACATAGATACAGTAATACACAATTTCTATTAATGAAAGAAATGTACAGAGACTGTAAAAATACAGAGTGAAAGACTCGTTAGAATGGTGGCAGCTTATCTCTGAGAAGAGATGTGACGGCTACTTGCATTCGCAAGAAGATGATTACAATGAGGCTCTGGAGGCCTTTTTTACAATAACCAGGAATGCCAAAAGTCCTAGACATCCAAAAACCTAACCCTAGGAGATGAAGCGCCAAAATTCATGTGGGCCCCGTTTGGGTAAGTTGGTGCATCAACTTCCCGGGGTCGTAACTTTTGCATACGATCTCCGTTTTAGGCATGTGATAGCTCGTTGGAAAGGTATCGTCGAGGAGATTCATTTTTGGGGATAAATTATGCCTTCAGATATAATTAAGAACCTCTATCTAGAAAAACCTTCATTTAGGCCCTCAAAATGGCCCCAGAAGTTAAAACCTGCTAAAAATAGTAAATTGCCAAAATTGTCATAAAGCTGTTTTGAGCTAGTTGGAAAAGGTGGGTGGACACCAATATCCACCTGGATCAATCAATCACTTGACATCAATCAATCAAACCATTGATAGCAATGAAAACATGATCCAACATAGGGTGTGCTTGCATCTTCTGAGAGAATATTTGACACGAGTGATACTTCTTGACCGCCTCTATACAATATTTGATTAATGAGGGCTAGAAGTATCCTACACGAAGGATTTTATGCGATGTTTCCAACCCAGACAAGTGATCACCACATGCTCCAATGTGGTAATCATTCAACACAAGGTCTTCCTCCTCATGAGTCAGACAACAAAAAAGAACACAATCAACTCCTCGACGATACAAAGTATCATCAATGATAAGATAATTTTGTGCTTGATGGTGTATTCATTGACGCTCATTAAGAGAAGTAGAGGAAGGACACTTCAAAGTCCGAAGATACACAAGTATATCTCCACACCAAGGGTCAGAAGATGCAATAAGGAAGAGATCCTCATTGATCAATGACTTTTCGAGAAAATCATTGCCACTCTCAATCGAAAGTTCCAAAATTAACTTAGCAAAGACCAAAGACTTCTTAGACTTTTCTGAAGCAAAGTCCAAATCAAATTCATGAAGAATGAATATCCATCGACTAATATTCCCGCCGATGACCCATCGTGTCAACACATATTGAAAAGGATTAACGACGACTATGATGGTGGTCTTACAGAGTAGAATATAATGGTAGAACCTTTGGACAACGTGAAAAACTTCCAAAGCTAGTTTCTCAACGTAGGTTAGGTGAGCTATGGTCTGACTAAGCCTCAACTAAGGTAGTAGATAACGTGTTCCTAGAGCGCGCCATCCTCATGAACCAAGACCATGCCGATGGTAGACTCTGCTGCAGTCAAGTATACCAAGAAATCCTTGCCATAATTAGGAGGATTGAGCAGAGGTGTAGACGTCAGGACACTTTTCAACGCTTCAAAAGAGCATTGAGCCACTTCATCCCAAAATAATGGGACCCCTTTTTTCAAAAGATGCATAAACCCTTTAGTTATTTCGACATAGTTGGAAACAAATTTACGTAGGAAGTTAGCTTTCCCCTGAAGACTCTGAAGCTAGGGGATTGTGTGCGGGGGAGGCAACTGAACTATTGCCTCAAATTTTAGAGGATCGACCATGATCCCTTTAGTGGAAACTCACGATACCCTAATATGGGTCTAGCGACTAGGCAAAGCCTTGACACCTTAAAAGACAAAAAAGCTTTGATTCTACCCAAATCTAACAAGACCTTACGATAATTAAGGGAAGAGAAAGAAGATCAGAATGTGTACCTTAAGTCCTTATGACTATTTTTGATCCCTTCTGGGTGCTATCCGTTCTAAGATTGTAGGCCTCCTCCCAAAGTTGGCTTGAAACAATGTTATAGAACAAACTATGACAACATATGCTTAATTATCAAGATCATCTAAAGGGTTAGTTATTCATGAAAACATTCATAAACATAAACACATAGACATAAAGATCTAGGACAAGAAATTTTCTATTTTATTAATAACAAAATTGGAAGTTACAACCTAAATTTTGTTGGCGCCGCTCCATGAACCTCACCTGGGTTCCTCTGCTTTGTCTCCACGTGCACTATTTCCAATACACTATCCTCACAACCAACATACCAATATAGGGGAAAATGATGGATTGTATAAGGAGGATGAATGGAAGGAAATGCCGAGGATGAAACTCTGAACAGAATGCAAGAAGTCTTGGAATACAAAGGAGATTTTTTTTTCCAAAGTCCTCTTGCTTCTCTTTCATATTTCCAAATGACCCCCCTAAGGTCCTTTTTGTATGAGAAAATGATGGTTAAGTCATTTTCAGAAGGGATATAGGAGGTAATATGGTTGAAAAACCTAAGAGAGCCCTTAAACTCTGTCGGAAAGCGCAAAATTTATATTTTTTGCAACTTTTTAGAGTACATGCGGGCTTTCAGTTATGCAACTAGCGTGTGTATGTGGGATTTTAGGCATGCGACTAGCGTGTGTACGTGGGATTTTAGGCATGCAACTAGCATGTGTAAGCGGGATTTTAGGCATGCAACTAGCTTGTGTACGCACTCTGCATATGCATCAGGGCACATATTCCATACAAAAAACTTTTTTTTTGAGAAGAACCAGAGAAAAAAGGGTTGGAAGATGTGTGAATGAGTAGGCCAACAACAGAAATGCATATTAGTGACATTTTGAGTTATAACACCATCCACTCCCCCCCTTCCACCACCTCCTGTAGATGACATCACTACCTTCGCAAGCTTGATCTCAAATCTTCCTAAACATCCAAGGTTTGCGACCTCCAAATTGATCAAGAAACTCGATGCAATCCCAACGGTGCCTGTGCAAGCAAGTTCCAAATCCTTAGCAATTAGGTTTGCTGAGAATGGCTTAATTAGAAAATTTATGGGAATCTAACCATCACCCAAATCAATAATAGTCTATCTCGAAAACAACTGGAAACCCCTCATCAAAGGAAGGTATTCTTTTTCTCTCTATGGCAAGGGATTCTATGCTTTCCTATTTAAAGAAAAATTCAATAGAGATATGATTTTCAGAAGTGGACCATATTTTTGGGACCCTGAGGGCTGTATCTCAATAGCTAGAATCCATACTTCAACCCAAAGAATGATATTCCCTCAATTGTTCCGGTTTGGGTGAAACTCCCTTTCCTTCCGCTGCATTTCTAGAATGATGACACTCTTAAAGCTATTGGTAATGATTTGGGAAGGTACATAGATCAAGACGAACCAAAATATGAAATACAAGATTATGAAAGGATTTGTGTGGAAGTGGATATGGAGAAGGGCCTTCCAGTGACCATCTCACTAAACCTGGACGATTGAGATTATTCACAAAAAGTGGACTATGAGTAGCTTCCCTTCAAATGCAAGATTTGCCACGAATATGGACATTTTCCCAAAAGTTTCCCAAAATACCTAGCATAACAACCAACAAAATATAACAATGAGAAATAGAAACAACCGAAGAGGAAGAGACAAGAAACCAAGCAAGATCCACAACCAAAGAAAACTCTAGCAAATTAAGGAGCTCCCTCCAATCCAAAACCCCAAGAAGTTGTTGCAACCTCTTCAATGGGAAGGGGAAATGACCACATTTCCACATAAATTCCATATGAAATCCTATTCAACAAGGAAGAAGGTCAAGAGAATGAACTTGAACCAACCTCTCAAGGGAAAGGAAGAAATGGGGAAAAGAAATCAACGAATCAAGAGCCATCCCAAAAAACTCACATGGAATTTCTAGAAGAAGAAGAAATTGAGAATAACTTAGAGGAAGAATCTCATCCAGACTTAGTTAAATCTCCTACCCCTAAGAAGCCATGTCGAAAGACAAACTCTCAAAGGAGGGAGGCATCAACTCGAAAACATATATAAATGGGGAGACAAAGTACCCTAGACGAACACACCAGGAAGGAAACTAGGATACTCAGGAATCAAAGTGGATTGATTCCTGAAAAACTAGGATACTCAGGAATCAAAGGGGAAAACTCTAAAAATAGAACTAAATGATGAAAATAACCTTATGGAATTATAGAGGCCTGGGAAGCGATGTTAAAAAATACCTAGTTAGAAGCTCAACCAAGAAGGAATATCCACAGGTTCTTCTACTCCAAGAGACAAAATTGAAGGATGTCGAGGTCCTTCAAGAAAGTAAATTTATGTGGAAAGCAATTAAAAGAAAAGTGGTGAGGTCACAATGTGCCTCAGGAAGGATATACACACTCTAGAATTCTGAAATGTTCTGCTTGGATGACTTCTTTGAACAACCCAATTGGCTGAAGGTAACCCTGGCCCACATCCCATCAGGAAAAGTTCTAACTATTTTCAATATTTATATGCCAACTCAACTTCATGATAAATTGCATTGCTAGATTTCTCTGATTAATACACAGGAGAACCCCTCGTCCTCCCTCATTTTTGTGGGGGATTTAAATACCACTCTCCACTCATCTAAGAAAAAGGGAGGAAATATAATTAGAGACTCATCCAAAGAGTATATAGAGGATCTAATCCAAGAATAGGATTTGATGAATATTAAACCAACAAGAGGCAGGTATACTTGGTCTAACAGAAGGCAATGGAATGGTAATATTATAGCCAAATTGGATAGATTTCTAGTCAGTGGTAACCTTCTGGAGGACTCTTTTCTAGCTTCCTCTAGAATCTTGGCTTGGAGTGGTTCAGATCATCGGCCTATAAATTTGGAGTTTACGCACTATGAGGACCTTGAACCAATCCTTTTTAGGTTCAATCCTTCCTAGGTGAAGGACCCATCTTTCTTAGACACCATCTCTCTAGTTTGGAAATCTTGGGTGACTAGGTATTTGGTGCACATTTGGGAACAAAAAATCAAGGATACCAAAAGAATTCTTAGAGAACGGGTGAAACAAAAAGTATCAGGTTTGGAATAGAAACCAAAATAAATATGTTCTTCTTTGGAAACTAAACCTCTTATAGGGTCATCTTTATCAGAAGAGAAACAAACCTTCTCAAAATACCAAAATATACTCAGGAAAGATGAAGAAAAATGGAGGCTAAAATCAATAAGTCTTTAGATGAAGGAAGGAGACCAAAATACCAAATATTTTCATCGTCAAGCCACAACAAGGAAATGGAAAAATAGAATCACAGAGATAAAGGATGAGGTAGGAACTAGAATCAAGGGCCACACTCAGATCAAAAAGGTAGTAAAGGAGCATTTTGAGAAGCTATACCAGGAAGACGAGATTGGAGACATGGATATTCAGGAACAATTCCTCCAAAATATCCCTACCATTCTTTCCCCAGAAGATAACATCCAAATCATCAAGCCAATAACAGAAGCATAAGTTTTGGGGGTAATAAACTAGATGAATCTAGCTAAATCCCCAAGCCCAGATGATTTCACAACGCATTTTTATCTTCTCTGCTAGAACTTGATAAAAAAAGACTTGGTCTGCATGATCCAATATGTAAAAAAATTTCCCAGGTTGGGAGGAAGCACTAACTCCACATTCCTAGCATTAATCCCCAAAGAATCAGATCCCTCCTTTTTCAAGAGATTTCACCCTATCTCACTCTGCAATGTCTCTTACAAAATCATAACTAAAGTAATTTCCAATAGAATTAAGCCATGGATTCCCAAGCTCATCTCTCTGAACTAGGGTGGATTTGTGGGGAACCGACAAATGATTGACAACATCCTTCTAGTCTAGGAATCTATCCACTCTAGTAAAGAGAGAGGGGATAAAGGAATGTGCATTAAGATATACATGGCTAGTTCCTTCAAAAGAGTTCATAATAGCTTGCTATTCACAATTATGACTAAATTCGAGTTTGGGGAGGATTTTACAGTTTGGATACATTCATGTATTGGAAGCCCGTTGATCGATCCTCTTGTTAATGGGAGTCCCATAGATTTCTTCAAAATTTCCAAGGGACTCAGACAAGGCTGTCCCCTTTGTACATTTCTATACATCATCATGGATGAAGCTCTCAACAAGCAATTGGAAGTGGCAAGAGTAGAAAAATATATTCTAGGTATCAAAATCACTAGGGGATCCAAGAGAATCAATCATTCCCAATTCGCGGATAACACTATACTCCTTGGGGGAGCCTCGATCATTATAACACATAGATTTAAGGTGATTCTTGACAAATTCATGAAAGCTTTAGGGGGGCTAATTAATAGAAGGAAAAGTCAAATTTATGTCTGGAACATAAACTACCAGATAACAAGCAAGATAACAAATATCTTGGATTTTCTGCTTACGAAAAACTTGAAATCCTTTAGATAATTGGGGATTCATATTTTCCTCTCTTCCCCTCCCTACACAACCTCGACTCCAATTGTGGATAAAATTAAGGGAAAATTGACATAATGGGGCTCCCAATGGTTAAATCCAATAGGTAGAGTTGTTCTTATAAAATATTTTCTTTCCTCTTTTCCAATTTTACACTTTTCGACCCTGTTAGCTCCTTCCTATATTAAATCATCCATGGCTCAATAAATCAAGAAATTTATTTGGATCAGGGGAAAATATAATTCCAATAGAATGCACTTGTTTAACTAGAATGTGGTAAGAGCCCCAAAATTACATGGTGATTAGGGGATTCTTGATCCCATGATCTCCAATCTAGCGTTAAGGGAAAAAATTCTCTGGAGACTAGTATCAGATATTGGTGGAAGAAGGTTATTAAGCATACATATTTGAAAAATTCCCATTTAAGATGCTTAGACTTCCCCCTCTTCTCGCTCTCTGGGCTTCCCAATTTGGAAGCTCCTTAAGGCTTCAATTATTCTTCTCTCTAGTAAAATAACTTGGATTCTAGGGAATGGACACAAGACACTGATATGGGAGGATAACATTATGGGAAAGCCACCATTAATAAAAAATACCCCTCTTTCCCCCTTGATGGAATGGTGTCTGCAGAATGATATCACCTCTCTGCATCATATTTCTCAGTGGCTCCCTTCTGGTGCTTGGATAGACTGGAGGAAGTTTGATCTTCCCTCTCATCTTCAGGGATTATATCGAGAGCTATGTCTAAATCTCAGTGGATGCGCTACAGGTCATTTAAAAGAACAAGACTCAAGAGCCTAGGGAGAAGGAATATAATCAGTTAAAGTAGGCTATGCATCCCTACTAGCTCAAACTACTTTACCACCAAGATTCTCGATTTGGAAGAAAATATGGAGCACAAATGGAATGCCTAAAATCAACAGTTTTTGTTGGTTATTAGTGCATAACAAAATTCTTACAAGGGAGAATCTGCAACAAAGGTTTTTCCATGGCCCTTTCTGGAGTTCCTTGTGTCACAGATCTGAAGAATCCACTACTCATCTATTCTTGGAATGTTCCTTCGCTAAAGAAGTTTTGAACTTAGTACTGTAGTCCCTTTCTTATTCTATTAGGTGGCCATAAAGTATGAATCACTTGTTCAATAAGTGGCATATAGTTTACCAAGGTTCCCTTCAGAATAAGAAATCCTTCAAAGAATACTTCCTATCCCTGCCAAAATTTGTTTCTTAGAAAATTTGGATAGCCAGGAATATACTAATCTTCTCTGATTCCCACTCCCCCCGGAGGTGGTGGCCTCTTGGAGTCTAAGTATTTTGGAAGAACATATAAGCATAAAGTTACAAACTATAAAGGATCCCCAACAATCGACTAAAGAAGAAGAGACTTGGTATAACCAGATCCTATTGAGGACAAATGAAGGGCATCCTCCCCCTATAACACCAAATATACCTTCGTCTTCTCCTTCATGGTTATTACATATTTATGAAAAGGAATTTGAGAACTAGAAGAAAACACAACTATTGCATATGCTATACTTTTGCTCCAACGGGAACCCAGGGGAAAAACGAGTGGATGGGGCTATCTTTTCTCCGAGATGAAAAATACTGACTATATTCTCTTGGAATATTGGTCAAACCTCTAACAACTAGGACAAAGCCTATGTATTACTACAGGGATTGAGGTTGGAAAAGCAACAAGGAGTATCTTCCCTCATAATCCTAGGAGACTCAAAGATAAATATCTCTCATTTGAGATGTAATTATCTCCATAAAGACATGAAATTGGCCTCCATCTTCCATCGAATCTAGTTTGAAGTAGCCTCGATGCAAACAATTCTGCATCACATCTTATGGAAAAACAACATGGTGGCAGAAAAGCAATCCAAAAAAGAACTAATGGATCCTCTCAGATCATTAAGGGTGAATGATTGTATACTAGAATTTTCCATCCCATGATGGTGTACAAACATAAATTCAAGAGGTAAATAAATCCAAAATAGGAAAAGCAAAAACAAATAACTTGGAATATGACAGAGTTAAATGTTAGTYGTCTTCCCCTCGGCTATGATMTCCCCATTKTAATGATGACATGGGGTGACTTKCATCCTCACAGAAGTAACAAATGGATTACTCAAATGAATCAACATGAGCAATCATCTCCAAKACTGTACTTTAGGTGGATTCRTTCCTCCTTCACCACATAAGCATGCTCAATGTCTATTTCAAGAAGATTCCTGACAATTCATTGGAAGGGTAGGAATCTCACGTTAATGTGGACAGTGCRAGMATGGAGGAACTCATCGTCATCAACCTTAATTTGGAACATATGAACATCACTCGTAGTATGTGCTTAGTCCTTTCGAAGCAGTTCACAAATCAGAGACAGGGATATAGATTGTGTGGAGAAGATGATGAATTATGGGTGTTTAAWTAGGGAGATGCATCAAATTCGCCATAGGAGTTTRATAAGAGATCCATTYCGGGTGATATTGGGACAGAACACCGAGAAGCACCTCATACAAACCCGTTGACGTTGGAACTGTGCACGTTAGTGTGGCCTTCAGATTTGTAGAGGCATACACAATTTTCAGGACCAAGAAATGGAGAGGCATCATGCTRGAGTAGCAGGGTGGTGMCATGATATGAAGAATGAAGAGAAGGGAGAGATGATGCAGATGATCCAAACTTTGTAGATTCAAGTCCAAGGCATGTCTAATCAGTGGCTCACAATAACGAAGATTTTGGCAGAACATTGCTGGGAGCAACATCAGATGAAGAATGAATAGGAAACCTTATGTTATGAGATAGAAGGGCTGAAGAATAGACCACAAAATATGCTCCAAACAAGCAATAACACAACAATTACAGAGGAATATTCTTCACCTACCCCGAAGCCAAACATCCCATACCTCAATTCAACGCCAAATGAGAAGGCAGATGAGATAGATAGGTTCCAACCTCCATAATAGTTTCATGAATGTTTTTTTTTGTAAATTAATACTAAGTATATTTTACAGAGTATATGCTAGGATATGGATATATATTATGTATAATAACAGAACAAGATAAGGTGTTGATCATAACCCAGGAAACAAACAACTTGTTTTTGCCATGGCAAGGGCTAATTTTGGAATTTTGTATTTTTTCTACCCCTCTCATTTTTGACAGACATTTTTAATATAATTTCTGTAGTTTCTTTAAAAAAAACACTTACACAAGTCATTCAAATGTTGAAAATCATGGTATGAATCTCACCCCATAGTTGAGTCTATCATAAAAATCGGCTTATCTCTCAAGAATACACACTGACAATCTATGTTCGACAAAATGGTGCATTTGTGGCATGCTTTGATTCTTTCCTTAACCCTACTATGAACATCAATATTCTTAAAGTGATTTATTGACGTTAATATGCTCAATCCACCCTATTGTAGCAATTGAATTCAATAAAATTATTAAATAGAATATATTGTGGTATATATGGTTTTTTGGGGTAAATTGCACAAGTTGGTTCTAAAAGGGATGCAATCTTGTGAGTGTAATCATTTTGGGACACTAAGATTGTTCTAAATTATGATGGGTTTAGCATCCATGTTTGGTAGTATGCTAAAGAGATGTTTTTTTCATGTTTGGGAGTAGTGTTGAAATTTGACGTTCATCCTTGTGTGTCAAACGAAAAATTCATGATGGTTAAATATTTTCATCACCCTTAAATTTATGTTCACACAAATTAATAGAGTGTCAATTTTAAGTTTTCAACTTTGGCACTTTGTAGCATTGTAGTCGCAATGATAACATGAGTGCTAATGTGGCTATCATATTTTCACCTTATGTGTTACAACAATAATTTTTGACTATTTTTTATTTCACATCATTAATAGCTTTTATTCCCTACACATGGATTTCAAGATTTTCCATGATGTTGTGCTCCATCCGTATGCCAAATGCAAGGCATTCCGAGCCATTGGGAAATTTTCATATTATTTAGAAGAGACTTTCTTTTTTATTTACTATATTTTTTTCCTACTCATGGATTCAAATCTTGTTAATGTTATTGCACTATGTCCATATGATGAATGTAAATCATTTTGGGCCATTGGAAATCCTTCAAATTGTTTGGAAAACCACAAAATAATATTTTTGTTTTGTTTAAAAACAAATTTGAGAATAAAAAAGGGATAAATTATACTAATGTGGAGATTAACTAGTAATGAATCTCTAGTAAATCAATAACAACCAAACATGCCATTTAATGCATATCCAATAAAATCAAATCAAATAGAAAATAGTTTTCATACAACCCGAAGCATAAAATTTAAAAGCAGTTATATTATATAGTAAGTAGGAAATATAATATATGAACCCTAGACTATCTCAACCTGGATCTATTGAGCATCCAAAGGGATTGAAGTGGTTAAAATATATACAATAGTGTCATCTAAAAAAATTAAAACAAATGATTTCCCAAACCTTAAAAAGCCATTGATTAAAAAAGAAATTCATAAAAATTTACATGCTATGATTGTTTTTCCTTTTATGATATCCTTGCACAAGTTGATCTCTGCAAAACTTTCCACCTACAAATTATACACACATTGCTCCCTATGTTTTTTTAGATGTGGCAATTTGGAATAATAGATACACCCTTGATGTTTAGGCAATCTCTTCTTCTTCCCGCCCATAGTATTTTATAAATGAATTAAAATTTGTTATTGAAAATTATATATATATATATATAAACTTATGAGGAGAAAAGAATAAAAGGAGGCACACTTATAAGGAATAAACATTAAATGTTTAAAATTTTAACACACACAAGGAGAAAACCATTAGAGGGACCCCTACAAGGAGAAAATGATGAGTAGGTTGTGTATAACCTATCAAATTTGAACGTTTGACAATTTTAGTGCATGTCATCATTGATGATTTACTCTCCAAAACTACCTATAAAAAACATTCAAATTGATCATAAGATTTTAAGAATTCTTGGGAGGGTTGATTAGTGGCTTGACGACTGGGGTAGTTGGCATTATAGGTTACCCTTTAAGGGGTTGATTAGTGTCTTGGGTAGTGGGGTAGTTGGAATTGTTGATTAATTGGGTTGGCTGTTAGGTTGGTTGTAATTGATGTCAACCCTTGAAGCAAGTCCGGTAGAAAATTCCGGTAGCCCCAACAGTATGGTTAAGGGACTTCAATTTGATTGATGTATAATGGTATGAAGTTTAATATATTTGCAGGAAAGAATATTCTAGATGGATAGTACATGTCATACCATTTCCGATGACATGTGGAATGCCACATGAATCCTCACGATTAGAGAGTTATGGCCTTGTGAAGTTGGAGAAACCTCACGAGTTATCTAGAAGGTCAAAGAAGTCAAAATGATTCTAGAAGCTCCTAGAAGAAGTTGACTAGTCAAATGAGTAGAACTAGGAGTTAATCATGGATTAATTTGTTGCAATAAGAAAATAATTAAAAACAGATTAGTTGAAACTAGAAGTGGAGAATTTACTATTTGTAGTAAAGTGGGTTAGAAGTGGACAAGTGGTTAGAAGTGGGTTAGCCCTAAAAGAAGGAAATTGGATTAAGTTGGTTAGAAGGTAACCCCTTGAGGAATCTACATGGAAGTATAAATAAGAGAGCAAGGCCCTCCTATTAGCACCTATTGAGCACATTGAATATATATTATTGTGTAATGTTTATTGCAGGTACTCATTGATGTATCTGAAGTTGCACAAGTCTGAGATAGCACGAAGGGTTGACGATGAAAGTTTCATAATTATAGAAAATATTGAAAAAACCCTAGTTTTTGAGGTGTACACGGGATACAATGGAGAAAGGCACATATGTACATGGTATATCAGTATAATAGGATGCATACATGAGGGTAAAGCCTAAAAAATTGAGAATATGAAGATGTCGGGTCTCTAAAGTCTAAAAGCAAGCTCCCAGGAAGGTCTACAGTGACCAGGTACATCATATCTATCTACTAGTTCAAAATGTATGTCTTATTTCTACGAGTAGTTGGATTTTGTTGTATACATGAGAAATGGTTATGGGGGTTTGAGGATTTTCCCTAGAGAGATTAGTGGCTGCATGGGACTTTATGTATAAGTCAGATCTACAAAAATATAGTGCTGGTACAATCAATATTTATCATTGATACATCTTGTTAGAGTTGAGGCACATATTGTATTTATTGGCATATGGTTAAGGGTTTTTGTGGTACATAATTGAGAGCTTGTATTTGTGAAGTGGTTGATGTATTGAGAGGATGTATATAAAAAAGGGTTTGAGGTCTAGTTCATGTGAGGGTTGTTATACTTATTCATGATTATAAACACTTGTATGGCACATGACTAGAGAGATATAGATGCATTTGGTCAAAGGAGATGTATGAGGATATATGCACAGGGCACAATTATAGTTTGGACATAGTGACAGGTTGCAAATTGATGTGACAGGGGCTGACGAGGGTTAAATGTTTCAAAGAGAGAAAACCTAGTTTTCGGAACGCATACACATGTTGTAGCACAGATAGGCCGCATGCATACATAGGCTGTAGCACAGATAGCCCGCGTGCATACACAGGCTGTAGCACAAATAGGCCACGTGCATACGTGGGTTGTATTATAGATAGGGTACACACATATGCACACTACAAGACATATAAGTCACATATCTATTGGTTTTGATTAGTACAAGCTCAATTTAGGTACAAGTTGATTACATGGAAGTGGTAGAGGTTGGATACAGGTCAGTGGTACAGGTTTACAATGGTATATATCACAATGAAAGTGTGGTAGTGGTTTCTTCTTTTGAAACTGCTATTTTAGGGTGGCAGGATGGGTAAAGGATAGGTGGTTTTAGCCACCTTCTGGTTGTAGTTGAAGAACATAGGGGGTTGTAGCCTCCTTCTGGTTGTAACCAAAGAATTGGGGAGTTGTAGCTTCCCTCAGGTTGTAGCCTGAAAATATAGGGGGTCAGAGCCTCCTTCCAATTGTAGCTAGAGAACAAAGGAAGTTGGTGTTTCCAATGAATGTAATTCTTAAAGACTGTAACATACCCCACCACCCACAGGACGAGGTACACTACCTTCAAGCCCACCCTTAGAATTCTTTCTCTTACCAATACCTTTATAAATTAATAAGGATGCATAAGGAAAATATTTAATGACATGCGCAACAATAACCAACAAGCATGCATATTCTAAAGATTCAATTAAGCGATAAATAAATACACAACATAATACATTCATATACATGTAAATAATACCATAAACAAGAGTACTTATCTTTATAAAAAAAGACACCAATTGGCTGAAGACTAAGGACGTTCCACCCAATCGTAGACAATACTGTTCCAAATCTTAACAACAATGTCACCCCCGAGCGAGGGATTTGAATCCACAAGGAAGGTTCTAGAGTGTTACTTGTCTTCCCGAACCAATCAACACTCAAGATCTCACATGATTTCCCAGCACTCACAACAATCCAAGTACCCAACTCTCTTCTACCCAGCTTGCACCACCCAAGAGACTAGACCTCCACCCTTCTCTACCACGTAGTCCCTCATGCAGTCCTTCTCCTTCTAGGGCTCCAGTGCAACTAGTCTAGAGTCTCCATGCTGGAAATCTCA